>LOEQ01007871.1:37988-49674 GCA_001685075.1 Bramus lutescens
GTACGAGTGCATCTGTGGTGGCAAGGGTGGGGGTGAAGTGGGAGGGGAGTGGTGGGGGCAGGTAATGATAAGCAAATGCCGGGTTACTTTTTCCTCAAGTGAATTCATAGGGAAATTTTCATAGGGATTCTTTTAAATGTCTTATTGCATTTTATTTACTGAGATTGTGTGCACATGTGTCTATGTATAAATGTGTGGAATCAGAGGACAGCTTGTGGGAACTGATTTTCTCCTTCCACTGTGCGGGTCTTGGGGATTAAACTCAGGTGGTCAGGCATGGTGGCAAGTACCTTTACCTGCTGAGCCATTTTGTCAGCCTAGCTAGGATTTGTGTGTGTGTGTGTGTGTGTGTGTGTATTAATGCTATCCCCTACCCCCTGAAAATCTGAAGTCATTATAAAATACAAAATAAAAAAGAGAGAGAGAAAGAGAAAGAAAAGTGATTATGCTGGCTCCTATATAGGGTAGTTTGCCGGCCCCCCGGTGTAGACATTGGGAGGCCAGGGAGAGAACAACCTTGCGGTGTAGGAGAGAGGCAGCAAGCTAGGAGAGCAAGGTTACGGCTGTGAAAGGTGAGAAAGGTGGCCACACTCAAATGTGCATTGCTTCTTGAACTTGCTCACGAGTTTGTGTGGTTGGCAAAGGAAAGAAGTGATGTGCGACTATAGGGTTCCAGGAGACCTGAAGTTGTTCAGAACATGGAAGAAGACACTTGGATTCCTTGAGGATCTGGTGATAATGGTGCAGTATGCTCATATAACTTCTATTTAAGTGTGTGTGTGTGTGTGTGTGTGTGTGTGTCTAGTTGAGTAGAGGCCGTGCATGTGTGCAAGTGTCCATAGAGGTCACAAGAAGGTGCCAGGTTCTCTGGAGCAGGAGTTACAGGTGGTTGTGAGCCATCCAATGTGCTTGGGAACGAGACTCAGGACCTCTGGAACAGCAGGCAGTACACTTAACCACTGAGCCATCTCTCCAGCCCTTGCAGTATGCTTGGGGCAAGATTTTATCCCTTAACCTGACAAGGGCAAGGTTCGCTCCCTATAAAGGTCAGTTAGTTTTGCTGTTTGACTGGATATGAGCTCTGCGTCTTTGAAAGTGTGCCATTTACTGCAACCAATGATAAGCTTGTGGGTGGGTTGGTGGGAATCCAGCTCTATCTTATCCAAACAGCTCAGAGCAGTAGCTCATCATTGCCAAAGAGTCATGAACACACAGAGTAATTATCCAGACAACTTTCCAGAAAATAGGTATTTAGATCTGGGAGGTAATTAGGGCTTGCCGTAATCAATTCAAGTGATATGCAAATAGAAAGTGTAACCTCCCCTCTAATTTCACACCCCAGAAATAGCTTCCATTAGCAGATTCCTCCAGGCTTCTGTCCCCCATCCCTGTTCCTAACTCTACATAGGCACACATACACTCCTGCATGTGTGTGCACATCCCCTACCATCCCCCCCGCCCCGCAACTCCTCAGTTTAGACTGTTCATTGTTTTGAATAAAAGTAACTAGACTGCTTATGGATTGTACAACCTTTTCTTCAAAATATATTGAGCTTAAAGCAATATCTATTGTCTTACAAGTTCTTTGGGTCAGGAATGAGGTTGTTGCTTAGTTGGATATTGAGTTGCATTGCAAGTCAGGTGTTGGTAGGGTCTAAGGCGACACCTGAAGGTGTCGTTGAAGAAGATCTCCCAAGGCCATCTGTGGCACAGGATCAGTTCTTTTTGAGGTTGTTCAGACCTAAAGAACGTGGCGCTGGGGGCTGGGGAGATACTCAGTGGGTAAGAACACTGCTATACACGTTTGAGGGCCTGAGTTCAGGTCCCAGCAGCCAGGCAAAAAGCTCGGTGCGGCTGTGTCCATGCCTGTAACACCAGTACTGTATGAGGGCAGGGAAAGCATGATTTTTAGGGCTTGCGGCATGCTAGCCTAGCTCTGGGTTCATGGAGAGACCCTATGTTAAGAGAATAAGGTAGAGAGAAATACAGAGTCATCATCTGGCCTCCACAGGTACCTGTGTTCATACCTATGTGGGAATATAACACACACACACACACACACACACACGGATAATTAAGTAAATGTAAAATAAAGATTAACCCTAACCAGTTTTTGTCAGTTGTGCTTTCAGCTTGATTTTTCTCATTTGTATTGCTTTCCTATTGCAATAAATTAGTGCAGATTTAATGGCTTAAGCAACACAAATGTCTTCTTCTGCACACTGGAGATGAGAAATTTTAAATTGGAGCCGACCCACTGGTTCTCCCTGGAAGGTCCTGGTAGAATCTGCTGCCCTTTTCATCTTGGAGAGGCTGTCTGTGTTCCTGATGGTACAAAGGATGCTATATTCTAAGCGTAGGAGCTCATGACCCTGCTTGACACTGAGGGTATAGCATCATCAGTTTTCCGAGTCCTTTCTCGTCCCTTCCCTCCATCCCATTTAAGGAACTCTGCGTGTTTATACCCACACCTCCCAGACCATCCAGGATTCCATTCCAGTTCATGGCCATGGAAGACCTTCTTATGTGCAGTCTTGTGGTTTTCGGATCAGTTCACATATTCAGTTGTTCTGAGGACAGGAACTTGAGCACTTTCTGAGTGTGTGGAATGAGGAGCTCCTCAGTCTATGCTAACACAGCATGCATTTGACATGCTGGATATTCCAGATTGATCTTGGACAATTTCTGCCCCATTATCTAGAACCTCTTAATTTCCCAGTAATTTCTGGTTCTGATTCATGAGAAATACACTTATTTCCCCCTCAAATTGTATATCATTTCATTTGTGGATGTTTAATTACTCTGAAGAATGTTTTTATTTTTCTAAGTGTTTGGTTTTGGGCTTTGCATTCAATGCTAACTTTCCTATTTTGCTGCCTTGTGGTCGGAGAGCATGGTTGTATGATTTTCTTTAGAGCCTGTTGAATTAGTTGAGACTTGCTCTGTGGGTATTTGAAAAGAATTCTGTAGAATCATTTCATTAATTCTTAACATTGCTGTTTGTAAATACTACTAGGTTACATTCTCTCCAGGTTTTAAAACAGTTACAGTAGAAGCAACAGCTATGGGGGTGCTTTGCCAATTATCTTATTTAATTAATGATTTAGAGACAGAGCCTTGACTGACCTTGAACTTTCGATTCTCATGCCTTGCTTGGCCTGTTCATACTGAGATAAGAGCTATGTGCTACCATGCCTGGCTGCCCAATGCTTTGATTGTTAAAAACATATTCTAGTTACTTTGTTTCGAAAGGATGTTACTTGGCTCTTAACATTAGTGACTAGATAGAGAACTTAACCATTTTCATCTATAGGATGGCTAATTGGAAACAGCTTAAGATTCAGCTTTATTCTTTTTGTTAAGGAGTAGACTCTACAGAGGTAAAAACAGATTTTTGCTTTTATTAAAGGTGTTCTAGAGTTTGTTGAGCTATCGAAGAAGTCAGAATTTTAGGAGTTTGCTTCCTAATTAGTGGACCTAATATCTTCATAGGATGGTGAAATGCCAATAGTTGAGTGAATAAATGGGAATCTATTGGACGGTGGTCAATAGAATTATTATCGGTTTTACTCATTTCCTTTCAACGCTGTGCCTGCGGTGGCCTGGGAGTCTTAGGAAAACAGAGACTGTGAGGATGAGAGTCCAGCACAAGTGTGCGCAGATGGTACCTTCCCCACTCCCAGTGCTGTGGAATCGCAACTGTGCCGACTCCAAGACCCAGTGTAACACCTGAACACTCCGTGGTTAGGCCGGCCTTAGCCATTCAAAGGAGGGACCAGGATGCTCGTGTGTCATTACGGTATACCAGGTTGTGCCCAATGAAGGCAACCCGCCACCTACAAGCTTCCTACCGCTTGATCTGTTTAAAAATACAATTTTACACACCCTTTCATTTTGCTAATGAAATGCTCTGCTTCAAACCCAGGGGTCTGCCTGCCAGATGGAGTTCTAATTACACTTGGGCAGTAAGCAGCTGTGCTCACTTAGAATGCTTTGCCTGAAGAAAAGAGAGCCCAAGTTGCCTTGATGTATCTCATAATATTACCTGAAGTCAGTGTGTTTATATGACAATTTGATTTTTTTCTAAGGAGAAAACTGGACTTAAATTCTTTTTTTAAAATATACTTCATATATTGCTGCTAAAAATGATCTGTGTTTTTGTTATTTTTCCACAAATTTGACTCTCAAACTGCTCTTTGGTTTCTTGGAAAGTATTTCTTTCTTCATTGTTCTTTCTTTATCCTGACTTTTGCTACCCTAACTCTGTGCAAGTTTTAAGATAGATCCAGGATCCTTTTGTTCCTCAGTCTCTGAATATTGTAATGGAGTCCCCACTGCCCTCATCTGCTGGGACCCCGGTGTGGCTTACCCATAGAGATTCCCATGTCCCTTCAGCAATATATTCTACACACAGCAGACTGAGCTCTTAGAAAACAAAACAAAACAAAAACTCACAAAGGTATATTGGAGTGTGCCTCCTCTCACCCTGGAACCTATCATCGTGACTTTTTCTTAGAATCCAGCCTGGGGTCATTGCCATCATGCATCATGGTTGACACCCTTTAGGGCCTTTTGGATGTCTATTTGCATCTCTGTCTGCTTTCTTTTGTGTCTCCATCAGTGGTACCATGTGCACGTTCTCACCCAGGGCCATTGCACGAGTAGCTGCATCTTGCTGTGGAACAACTTCCTTTACTTGCGTGCGTGACCCACTTCCTGACCTTCTCTGAAACAGCCTGTTCTTTCCTGGCTACTGTCTGCTTCCTTGTCTGGGTTTATTTATTTATTTTCTTAGCATTTATTGGTATAATTTTATGTCTCTGGGAAGATAAATGAGGAGTCCAAGAGTACAGATTTTTGTTTGCGTTGTGGTTTTGTACCCAGAATGCTGCCAGCCACCTCACAGATGCCCAGGCAAACTTTGGTGAGTATGTGAGCCGCTTTTCTCCTGACTACATACCTGGCAGATGCAACTACAAGGAAGAGGCGCATGTTTTCAGAAAGTGCAGACTGTCAGAGCTGTGGTGCCATGGCACTGCAGGGACAGCTTAGTGTCGCAGCTTGGTCTGTAGTGGTGGTGGCTTGCAGCTACTTGGTCACAGTTTGGTGGATAGAGATAGAATTGAAAATGGTATACCCTCAAAAGCTTGCTCCATGTGACCTATATCTACCAGTTGGGCACCGTGTCCCAAAGGGTCTACAACCTTCCCAAACAGTTTCACCTGCTATAGACCAAAAGGTTCACAACCTGAGTGCCTTAGTTAGGGGTTTTATTGCTATGAAGAAACACCATGACCATGGCAACTCTTATAAAAGAAACACTTAATTGGGGTGCTCGCTTACAGTTTTAGAGGTTCAGTCCATTATTATCATGGCAGGCAGACATAGTGCTGGAGGAATAGCTGAGAGTCCTACATCTTGCAGGCAACAGGAAGTGGACTGACACCCTGAGGGAAGCTTGAGCAGAAGAGACCTCAAAGCCTGCCCCCACAGTGGCATACTTCCTCCAACTAGGCCATACCCATTCCAACAAAGTCACATCTCTTAGTACCACTCTCTATATCATGGGGATCAATTTTATTCAAACTACCATAGTGAGCCTGTGGGATACATTTCACATTCAAACTTCTAACATGGATCAAGCAAAAACAGTGCCCATGGAGGTGTCTTTGTTTGTAGTTGGTGACCTAGTTCCAGGAAGTCACAACCCAAGTTTAGGCTTCTGGAAGCTGCATATATGTAGCTACTTCCATATGGGATTCTAGTCTATCCTTTGGTCTATGGCAACACTTGGCTCATATCTTAGCCTTTCCCAACCATTTATAAGCCTTTCCCTACATGTTATGAACTGAATGCCCTCCTCCTCCAAATCTGTCTGCTGGGAACAGGACTTGGGTCCTCTGGGAGAATATATGCACTCTAACAAGATAGCTATTTCTCTAGCCTCTATCCTTATTTTTAAGCTAATATTTGCATTTTGTAGTAGATCTTGAATAGACTAGGGGCTGGAGAGATGGCTCTGGGGTTAAGAGCACTGGCTACTTTCCCAGAGGATCTGGGTTCAGTTTCCAGCATCCACATGGCAGCTCATAACCATATGTAACTCCAGTTCCAGGGAATCTGGTACTCTCTCTTGGCCTCTAAAGGCACCAGACATGTGATACAAAGACACACATGCAGGAACACAAGCACACACATAAAATAAAACAATAAAGAACTTGATAGGGCTGACACTATAACATCTGTCACAAAGCAGCCTCAACAAGACAATGTAAAACAATTCCCACCCACTTCCCTTCGAATCAAACTCAAGGTACTATCACCTGCATTATTAATACATGATCTTGCTGTGTTCAATAAGTGCAGAAATGGGTGCTAGCCATCTTTCAGACGGAAGAGGCAATAACAGCATGGGTGCTTTGAACCTGTTATTATTCATTAACCTCTGGAAATATTTCTAGCGTAGTGCTAGACCCATAGGGATCTCTGATTACCTTTCTGCAACAGGTGGGTGGTGTGCATGGTTCTAGACATTTCGTTTAACATTTTTAAATTTTATGCTTGTTTATGTGTTTGTACGCATGTGCATGGCTGTGTGCCAGAGCGCACGTGGAGCTCAGAGGACAAGTCGATTCTCTTCTTCCACCCTGTGGATACTGTAGTTTGAACTCAGATTGTCAGGCTTGGAGGCAGACTCTTACCCGTGGGACCATCTTGACAATCCAAGGCATTTCTTTTTGCAGGAGGAAATGATACACTGAAGTTAACGCTAACTAGAATTCTTCTAGGCAGTATTCTTCGGGGAGGCGGGGCATATGCAAATAGCAGCAATACAGGCCGTTGGTCCATTTAACTTGGCCTCCCTTGTTCCCGCATTTTGACTTTCTGGTCTCCTACCTTGCCTCCCCTCATCTGCCCTCCGTGCTTGGCAGGACGTTGGGTCTGGAATTGCTGAGTTAACAACTTCCTTTGTTGTGGTCATGACATTCAAGTCTTTCCCCTCACAGAGAACGGTCTGTGAGTTCGCAGCCCATCTGCCTCATATCCATTGCCTGCTTCAGAACCAGGCGCAGGCTTGTGACAGTTGTGGTCCAACTGTTTACAGCGGACACCCAGGGGAGCATTCTGACTAAGAGACCGGGAAACCGGGCTCCATTCACAAGGGAGTTTCTATTTGACTTGACTGTTGTCATCAGTGAGCTCTCCAAAGCAAATCTGCCACATCTCGTTGTCTGGATTCTTGCACGGGATGTTTCTGGGCGGAAAGGAAGAAAGAAGGAAAAGCGGAAGAGGCCATATGGACCATTTGACAACCTGTTGTCCGCACTGGCAGGGTTTTCTGAGTTTAAATAAGAAGTTGGCGGAGGAGGTTCTGAAAAGTTTCCACTCTCGGTCGCTGAACATGCACCAAGGGTAAAAGTGCTTGTGCTTTTAGAATGGGGCAGCGATATTGCAGTGGAGCAAGCATAGTTACAGTGGATTATAATCTTGTTTCAAGAAGATAGTTGGGGGTGGCTGGAGAGATGGGACAGTGGTTAAGAGTGCTTACTGGTTCCCTAGAGGACCCAGGTTCCATTCCTAGCACCCCATGGTGGCTCATAATTGCCCATCACTCCAGATCCAGGGACTCTCATCCCCTCCTCTGACTTCTGAGGGTTCCTGCATGCATGTAGCATATATAAACGCATGGCACACATATATACAGACAAAAAATAGTAAATCTCAGAAAAAAGAAAATAGTTGGTAAGCTGGACACGCTGGAAGGGGCAAGTTCAGGAGTTCAAGGTCATCCTCAGCCAAGTAGAGAATTCCAGGTTAGTCTGGGCTGTATGAGACCCTGTCACAAGACACACACACAAGCATACACACACAGAGAGAATAAAACAGCTATTATTTTTTCTTAAAATATAATTACCTTGTATAGTGTTTTCTTAAAATGACGTTAGTTTGTTTATTTAAAATGATGTTAAAATTAATAAGCATACAGTATTAGATTTCATTCTGCATTTTCAAACAGAACTGATTTGTTGATCCTGCTCCTCTCCTCTCCAGTGCCTTCTGACACCCCCTTTGTACCCCTGCCCAGCCTCCTTTCTAGTTTCTCCTGATACTGCCCTCCCCCACCCATTACTTTACATCTTTAGGATACCATTTAATTAAAAGAAACAAGAGCTCACCCATCTCTGGAAATATTTATTGCTATTCAATTTCATAATAAATCTAGGTTTAAAAAAATGACAATTTTCTTATCTCTTTACGGTTTAGCCAAACATCTAAGTAGCTCAAGCTTCCCAGGTAACCATTACCCATGGAAATGTAATTCACTAAAGGAGAAAAAAATTAAGAATTCTCCTAAAAATGTCCTGAATATGTGTTAAGACACATACATTTTTCTTGAAATGTGTTTGCCTCAGGGATAATCTGTATTTGTTGATTTTTTTAGCCTACTATTTGTGCTTCAAATGCTTTTCTTCTCCTTATAATGCACAGTAATAAAAGGTAATATTATATTCGGAAGTATGTTGCCAAAGGAAACTAGTGGAGTTAATCCAATAGCATGGAGCTCCGTGGAGAAAGGGCTCTATAGAAACCCGAGCTTATTATCACCGTTGTCCCTGCGTGGAGCTGGGGCCCCGCCCGCTCTTCAGAAAAGCTGGCCATTTAAGAAAGATTCTGAATTGTCATAGCGGGAGTTGAAGAGATTCATACTTTGAAAACTGCAGACCACTAAGTAATAGGGATTTTTGTTTTTCCTTAAAGAAGCTTGCCTCCTTCCATTTCTTGCTCTTGAAGAGGATACACTGGGTGAATTTTTTCAACTATAATCTGTAAGCCAGAGTCTTGATGTGGGGTGGGGTAGGGTGAGGATTGCAGTGGCCGCAGGTTCAACATGGCCAGAAAGATACACAGTTTCACATTCAAACAAAGCACTTGCATGAACTCCTTTTTTTGTTTTTGTCTTGGAAAGAGTCATCTTTCAAGAGGCAGGCAATTCTGTGCAAGCTCAGCTCTGAAGGTAGACTGTTCTCTGTTGAGAATGTGACTAGTCACAGGGACCGACATCTGTGAGCTTGAGGTTTTGAATCTGTAAATTGTGCTGATGACCAAAATGCACAGCGAAATCAGTGCTTCCCACACAGGTGAGTTCTCAGCCACGGCAGCCATTGTCTTAATTAAATGTAACCATCATCTTGATTAAACTTGACCTGGAACTACACTGATGGCTATTAGCTCACTTGGTGCTAAGCTAATGACACAGTTTCTATGTAATTCAGGACTCTGACTTCTTTCTGTCCTTCTCTTTAGAAAATGAGATTGGAAAGGACATTAAAACAGTCTCCGGGGGCCGGAGGGATGACTCGGTGCTTACACACACTTGTTGCTCTTCCAGAGTTTGAGCTCAGTTCTCAGCATCCATGTTGAGTGGCGTACACCCACCCTTAACTCCAGCTCCAGGAGATGCAGTACCCTCTTATGGTCTCTTCTGGCACCGCATCCGTGCATACACACAGACACACATGTATACACATAAATAATAATTAAAAAAAAACCTTAAAAATCTTAAAATTTTGGAGGGAAGGAGATTTTTTTTTGTAAGTGTGCTGGTATGATGTAAACTTTTACTGCACAAACATGATGTTTTTCCAATATAAATATCATTTTAGGAAACAGTGCAAGTCGAAGTCAAGTTGGCTAATTGGTCATATAGCCATATTGTTTTGGTTACCTCCCTCTGCATGTTACTGTTTAGTCCTTCTTCTCGACCATCACATTGTGGTTTTAAACCCGCAAACTCAGATTCATTTGTTTGCTTGCTTTAAAATTTACTCTTCAGGTTTCTCTGGTTGTTCTACTCTTTTCTTTGGGACTGTGGGGAGGGTGTTCAGACAGCATGGCTGGTCTTTCAGTCATTCTGGAAGTTAGCTCGCAGATCGGAAGGGATGACTCTCAGTGCCTCCCTGTGTCTTGGGAGGATATTCTAATGTTCCCATTTACCTTTAGATAAAAGAAGGAAAAATTAGTCAGTTCATTTGTATATGTGGTCTGATGGCTAGAAATAATTATGAAAAGCATATCCTATTATGAGGGACATTTTCAGGGCATCAGAACAATGGTTTTTAAAACTCTGCTGCTTTAACCACATGTCTCACCTAGCTTTGATGATAACATGGGGTCTGATATTGGAAACAGCTAATTTCATTACTGTGGCTCACTTGGCAGGGCATATTTGTATTCAGAGAAGTGAGAAACTCAGTTCTTATTTCAAGGTGCTGTTTAAGTTAGATCCAGACAAAACCCCTAAGGTCACTGTAGTTCACTAGCAATCCAAAAATTCTCATTTCTACTGTCTATCCTAAGGAGAAATGCTTAAAGGAACAGTCCAGGCGACCCCCTTCGCTCTTTTCTCTCCAGTTTTACTCAAGGCCCTCCATTTATTCCTGTGTGTGTGTGCGCGCGAGCGCACGCGCGCGCGCGCGAGCGCACACACACACACACACACACACACACACAGTCCCTGGCTGGTCTCTTTTGTCAAGTTATCTATATATTCATTCTCCCTTAATTTTTTCCTTATCTTCTCCCTGCTGGTGTCAAACGAATTTGTCTTTCTGCAGAAGCCCAGCAGGGAATGGCTTAATGCAGCTGAGGCACTGGGACCGTGGTGACAGGATGCTGGGGTGACCTCAGCATGCGAAAAAGAAAAGAATTGAAAAGTGTCCAGCAGATACAAGCTGGGGAGGGGGGAATCTCCATGCATCTTGTTCATCTCCTCTGTAGAAGTATTTCAGTATCTCTAAGGTACCTTGCAAAAGAAGAGTCATAAATGTGTGTGTGCAAGCATGCACAAGTGTGCATGGGTGTGCAAACACACACACTCCTTCACAAGTATATGAAATGGGAAGAAATGCTGAGTCTGGGGTCTATTTTAATACTTATCAGGTTAGTGTCTCTCAGGGAGCCTGAATCTTGAGGTGTGTACTTGCTTGATGGAGCCAGAAATGTGCCTTTGTCCCTACCCTTCCTACTCAAATCATTTTATTTCCAGCAGTGCAAGCCACCTCCAGAATAAATCTTCCAGAGATAAAATGGGCTCACATTTCCAGCCACCCTTCATCACCGTCGGCTGACTGGGTTGGTTACTGCCTGGTTATCCTTGATGCGGAGGGAGGCCAAGAGCAACTGAGCCAGACCCGGAGGATGTCCGGATTCTCTCCTGCTGGGTCATTCGCTTGCCAAGAGTTGGGCTTTCTTCCTCCCTTTCCTTTTATGACTAACATTCAGTGAAATAGTTGATGGTTAAAAAAAAGATTGCTTAGCCTTGCAATTGTTAATAAATTCTTTCCCTGGTCTAAAGTCCCCACCATTGCTTGAAAGACTTGGCGTGATTACGATAATGCGCCCCGCTCTTTTTGCTATTCCTATAGGGAAAATAAACCCCACATTAGTTCCATATTAGTACCTGACTAGGGGAAGTTAAAAAGCACCAGAAAAAGGTTAAACAGAGTCAAGTACACATGAGAGAGCGGTGTTATTAGTGCTCAGGGAACCATTAAGAATTTCTGCTTATACAGAAGAATTTATTGGCGCTCTTGCTCTTGGTTGCTTTATGCATTTTAATAAAGAAGTCTACTGGTGTGTGTGTGTGTGTGTGTGTGTGTGTGTGTGTGTGTGTGAGAGAGAGAGA
>LOEQ01007872.1:12378-22378 GCA_001685075.1 Bramus lutescens
GGTTGCTGGGAATTGAACTCAGGACCTTTGGAAGAGCAGGCAATGCTCTTAACCTCTGAGCCATCTCTCCAGCCTCAACACTGGACTTTTTTTTTAATGATCCTGGGGAAGTGTAGACTTTTTTGTTAATGGTAATATATTATTTTTTCTTTTTTCATTTTCCTTTGTGTATGATGCACATATATGGGGGAGGGGGGTGGGGTGGGGGAAGGGCAGTGCTTGTCCACATATGACCCTGAGGTTGATCTGGGTTGTCATCTCCATTGCTCTTCTTCCTTATTCAGTGAGGCAGGGTCTGTTGATCAAACCCTGAGTGCTCACCCACTAAAAAGCTAAAGAGACTAGCCAGCTTACTCTAGTGAGCCACTGTCTCTGCTTTCTGAGACCAGGTTACAGGCAAACCACCATTGTCCACCTGGTATTCACATGGGCTTGGGGGATCCAAATGCTGGAAATCACTTGGACAGCACCTTCTCAACATTTATGTTTTTAAAGAGACTTTTTAAAACTGTTATGTTTATTTAGTTCATATGTGTGTGTGTGTGAGAGAGAGAGAGAGAGAGAGAGAGAGAGAGAGAGAGAGAGAGAGGTTAGAAGACAACTTTTGGAGTTGGTTCTTTCCTCCCAATCTATGAATCCTGGGCTTGAACTCAGGTCGTCAGAGTTGGAGACAAGTGCCTTTCTCCTCTGAGCCACCTCGCGGGCCCCTTTGTAGAGACTTTTGAAGAAGATACACTGAAGTGTTTGCTACTTATACATGATTATAGGACATGCTTCGGAAGAATCAGGAGGTTTGCTGAGGCAAGGAGGGTTCCTCACACCATTTTCTCCACCCCACCCGTGCTTGAAGCATTCTAAAACAAAAGGGGTTTGTTGTAGAATACATTTTAATCTGTTTGGATAATGCCACGCTTGCTTCCTGCTCCACTGGAACTCCGAACATAATTGCTGAAATCGGAGTCATTTTCACTATTAATTTCTTCTCTCCATATTGCAACTCTCTGCCTCCTCTTCCTTCGTTCTGAAGAATAAAATGTCACCACCGCTGTGCAGACCACATGAGTGTGCAGAATGATGGGAGTAGAACATAGAAGTGTCTGTGGCAGGAAGGCTCAGGTTTCTCTACAGACCATCCCATCTTGTGGCCCAAGCCTTCCTGCCTGAACTTCGAGTACTTCTCCAGCTGACATTCCTTTTTAATAACTATAATTTATTTCACCCCTTGCTTATTGTGATAGGGTCTCATATAGGCTAGACTGACTCTGAACTTACTATGTAGCTGAGGATGACCTTGAACTCTCAATCCTCTGCTCCTACCTTCCAGGCACTGTGATTACGCGTACCACCACTTCCCTTCCCAACAGACACTCCTATTAGCAGTCACCGACCTTTCTCCTTCTAATCAATTTGGATGCAGCAGGAAATAAAACTATTGTTTTGTTTGTTTATATATTTTTTTCCTTTTCCTAACCATCCACGTCCATCCACCCCTAGCTATAATTGAATTTTCCTTCTAATTACCTCATGTTTTGTGTATAAATCACAGGCCTTGACCACTACCTGAGTCCTAGCCACATTGTTTTACTAGGTTATTCTAGCCCCTCCTAACTGGTCCCTTCATCCTTCTTCATTGCCATTCATCCCATCCATCCTCATGACACTGATGCCCATGCAGTTAACAGCTAGTCTTCCCACTGTCCCTGGACGAAATACAGGCTCCAGTATTTCATCATCCAGGAATGATTCCCAGAGGTCTGTGTATCTGGCTTCTCCTTGCTTTTCTAGTCTCACTGTTCATTCCGTTCTTCTTCTTGATGCCCCTGCGTACCTGTAATTGTTTGTGTTCTTCAAAAACCATGTTTGAGGAATGGAGAAAGGGGTCAGTAATGAAGAGTACATGCTGCTCTTCCAGAGGACCCAGGCTGAACTCCCAATACCCAAATGCAACTCCATTTGCAAAGGGATCCAAACCCCTCTTGTGGCTTCTGTAGGTACTATACACACATGGTGCACAGACATACATGCAGGCAAAAAGCATTCATACACATAAAAATAAACAAACCTTAAAAAAACAACAGAACACCATGCTCTTCCTCATTCCCTAGCACTGATTGGAACATGCCGTTCCTCTGCCTAGGACTCTCCTCTCTTCCTTCTTTCTCCCATAAACCTTTGGTCTAGAGAACTCCCCCAAGATCAGCTGGAGCTCAGCTCCTCGAAGAAGAAACCTGTCTTTACCTCTCTGAGTCAGTGGGAGCCCCTGCCCTGCTCACTCAGAAACCCTGTCATCAGAGCACTTCACCCTATTCCTTATTATAGGCGTTCCATAGTTTTTAATTAACAGAATATATCTTACTTGAAAGAAAGAAAAGAGTATATAAATACATATCACAAGAAAGTCCTCGTATCCTTGGCTGTTCCTAGATAGTCTCATGCTTTCACAGTTCCCTGGTCCCACGGCCACTGAAGGGGGTTTCACCACGCTGATCCATGCTGAGAGCCTCATCTAGAGGGCTGTGTGTTCCAGGATGGTCTCAGACAGCTTCACTGCTAAACACTGCCACTGCCATCTCAGCCAGACGTAGCAAAACAGCGGCCTCAGCAACTGAACTCTTTTGTCATTGGAGTTCTTCAGTGCGGTCTCTCAGCTCTGCAAGATGGAGCTTCCAAGGGCCCCTTCCCCAAAGAAGCCCCTGCTGGACTCGCCACCCACTCTATAAGCACAGCGCCTCATCTGACACTGGGCTCCAAGCCCACCCCTCACATACCCAGAATCCATCAACCTTAAATCTCTGGTACCTTGCAGAGATATAAACCACTATGAGAAACTTGCCTACTTCTGTTCTCGCCTAACCAAATTTACCTGTTCTCTCCTTTGACTCTGAAGTGGCCCTCTGTCCTGTGGCTTTGCTCATCCTTCTTTACTCATCGTTTTGGCTAGTTTTTATGCCAGCTTGACACAGGCTAGAGTCATTTAGGAAGAAAAAAAACTTACCTGAGAAAATGCCCCCATCAGGTTGGCCTGCGGGAATGCCTGTGGCACATTTTCCTGATGATGTGGATGTGAGAGAGTGCAGCTCACTATAGAATATGCCACCCCTGGGCTGGTGGTCCTGGGTGCTATAAGCAGGCTGAGCAGACCATGAGGAGCAAGCCAATAAGCAGCAATCCTCCATGGCCTCTCCTTGAGTTCCTGCCCTGACTTCCCTCAGGTGGAGTGTGAACTCAGAGTTGTAAGATTAAATAAATGTTCTCCTCCCCAAGTTGCTTTTGATCATGGTGTTTTATCCCAGTGATAGACACCTAGCAATGACACTCACTCAGGCCCTAGTGCCTTTGTTGCCTTTTCTTTTTCAGTGTCTAGCTTGACGCCTTGTTCCTAGCTCTTTCCTTCTGTTACACTAAACTTAGATCTCCATCTCTTGCAAAAGTGCCCTGTTTGTGACCCCCTCCCAGCATCCTGGCTCTCTGCTTCCTCTCTTCATCAAGAGTAATGACCTCTGTCCCCACAGCTCTACTGCTCCTACACTGAGAGTGATCTCAGTAATGGTACCCATCCCCTCCTAAACTGGCTCCTTGTCATCTGGGTGTCAGTGATCCTCCTCTCTGAAACTCTCCCTCTCTTTACTAGAACACTTACAGATCATGGCCATAGGTAGCCATAAGGGGGCACTGAAGGAAGACAGACTTTCCTTAGTTCCCTTAAGTTCCAAGGAAATGAGGGAGTTTCCTGCCCTTCTAGTTGTGGGGAGAGAGAGTAGTGATCTGGAAGAGGTTCCATGACACATGACCTGGCCTAAATGCTGGAAGCCAGGGAGACATTGATAAGAATTGGCTATAACTCAGGTCCACCTTAGATCTGGGGTTGAGTGGGCTCAGGCGTGGGGAGGGGGAGACAACTCAACTCTCAGGAAGAGCTACAAGGTTTCCAGTAACACTATTTATCAACTCAAAAGAGAGCTGTAAGGGGTGTGGCCTGATTTCTCAGGGAAAGAAGAGGCAAGGGAAGAGAAGGGTGGGGCTAGAGCTCTAGCCTGTCCCTTCCAGCACATGTGAGTCTTGGCCACTTTCCTTGTCCACTCTTATTTGACTGTTGACTTGCCCCATCTCCCTAACTCTAGGTAAGGTTTGGCGAGACCCTGTCCTCTGCCCACACATCTCCACAGCTGTTCCAATGACAGCCTTGCGTGGGTATTTCCCAGCTCACAGCCTGCAGCCCAGCCGCCTCTCCTGTTCTTCTTTTCCACTCTGACTCTGCCAAATCGCACACTTCTCCTGTGCAAACAGCAAGCCCTGGACCTGCCCTCTCGGTCAGCAGACGGCCTTCATTCTCCATCCCACCATCTTTGGTACCTATTCGTTTCCACCAGGCTGTCCCCTAGGTCTTGCCCACTCTGTTGTCTCTGGAATTCTCATTAGTCTCCTTTGAATGTCTTCTCCTCCCCGCTACTTTCAGTCTCATTTCAAACAAGTCATTTGGTGGCCTTCTCTGTCCCAGGCGGGGTTCCTTTTATTCAATCTTTATGCCACCAGATCAGTGTCCACTCTGCCAAGGCCATTCATTCAAACAAGTAGCTGTCAAGATACAGCCCTGGTCCAGCGTTCATGTCCCCAAGGACCTTGTTAGAAATGCAGAGTCCTGCCGGGTGGTGGTTGTGCACGCCTTTAATCCCAGCACTCGGGAGGCAGAGGCAGGCAGATCTCTGTGAGTTTGAGACCAGCCTGGTCTACAGAGTTAGTTCCAGGACAGGCTCCAAAGCTATATGTAGAAACCCTGTCTCGAAAAGCCAAAAAAGAAAGAAAGAAAGAAGAATGGAAGGAAGAAAGAGAGGAAAGAAAGAAAGAAGGAAGGAAAGAAAGAAAGGAAGAAAGAAAGAAGAAAGAAAGGAAGGAAGGAAGAAAGAAAGAAAGGAAGGAAGGAAGAAAGAAAGAAGAAAGAAAGGAAGGAAGAACTGCACACTCCTGGGGCCAGCCAGCTCTACTGCTTCAGAAGCGCTCTTGGCCGGTGCCCAGTGATTCCTGTTAAGTAACTCAGACCCATACCCAAGTCTAAGAACCGCTGCTCTGAAACCCGGCTCAGGTTAAAATCCTGAAAATATCTTGTGTAAGTTCAATTCAGGGTCAGTCAGATAAAACAAGCGGGGAAAGTGCATTAACAAACCAAGAATGTATTTCTCTTCATTTTGAAGAAGTCTGGCCATGGATAGTACAGAGCTGATACAGTGGCTCCATGGTGCCATTAGGGGACCAGGGTTATAGATTTTTTATTTCTACTTTCAGAGCACAGATCTCTTTATCATCACAGTTACCTCATGGTTCAAGAGAGATGTTGGAACCCTAACCATTCCATCCCAATACCCACTAGCAGGGAAAACCTGAAGGTCAAAGGGGAGACTCTCCACTTGTGTCAGTCCCTGATAAACAACCTTCGAAGAGACCCAAAGAACACTCCCATGTAAAAGCAGCCCGTACAAATTTGGTCACATGGCTGCACCAGACATGTACCATGAAAGCTGGGAAGCATGGTTTGTTGTTTTGGATGGCAATATGCACAGCTAAAAAATTAAGTTTCTCTCAAAAGGTTACATACTGTATGATTTAATTTTTGTAACATTGTGAAATGACAAAATTATAGAAAGGATTGACAGATCAACAAAGGAGGTGTGTGACTATGGCTATCAAAGAATGGCAGGAAGGAAACCAAGTGTGATGGCCCCTCCTGCACTGAAGGCCGGAAGGTCAGGGGGTTCAGGTCATCCTTGGCTACATAGTAAGACTAGCGTGGGTGACGTGAGAGCCTGTACCAAAACAACAAAGGAACAGCATGACAGATTCTCATCACGAACACTGCATAGTAATCCCCCAAATCTACATATGTGACAAAATTGCACAGAGCTAAGTACACACAGATTCCTGTTCATGAAAAATCAGAATGTTATTGGATGGGGTTAACATCAGTGTTCTGGCATGACCCTGAATGATAGTCTATAAGACAGCACTGGAAACAACTGGATAAAGAATCTTTCTGTATTGCTTGTTATAATTGCTCATAAACCTATAATTATCTCCAAATGAGAAAAGAAAGAAACAGAAACAAGACCAAGGTCCAATCACTAATGAGGAAGGGGAGACATAAGAAGCATCAGAGTGTCTCCCCTGGAGCCCTAACCTATCCTGATGTCAGCAGTCGAGGGTTTCTGAGGATGCTCAGGCATTTCCTGATACAGAAGCAGGGTACCTCCTGAGCAACCGACACCATCACAGGCTGCCACTGTTGGCAGGAAGGCATTGCCACCTGGAGGATGGGCTGTAAATTGCCGTTAGAACTCAGGGCTCACCGATCTTTCCATCTGAAGAGGCCTATAGAAGCAGAAATGTCGTAGCCTTCAGAAGCTTTCCCTCTGAGAAAATGCCAGTGTTCCCAGCAGAGCTAACCTAAACGGCCGTTATCTGACTAAAAGGGGCAGAGAACAGAGGGACTTGTGAGCTCCAAGTGTTTCTTCAGTTTCTGCCGAGACAGCAGACAATACTGAAACATTGTGGGGACAACTATTAAAGAATTCTGCCCCGGCCAAATGGTGGTGGTACATGCCTGTCATCCCAGCACTCGGGAGACAGAGGCAGGTGGGTCTCTGTGAGTTCGAGGCCAGCCTGGTCAACAGAGTGAGTTCCAGAACAGGCTCCAAAGCTACACACACAAAAAAAATTCTGTCTCGGAAAAAAAAATCTGTCCTGTTATCTTTCTCCATGTTCTCTTCCTTGAGGCATTCCCATACCAGCTGACCAGCTGCTTCCTGCTACCTGGGCAGCTTTGCTGAACTTGACTTGCCCCTGGGGAAAGAATCCCTCTGCAGTCAGGAGCTTCCACTCAAACAGAACCCTATCCAGAAGTTCTTCCCCAGCAGCTTCTGAGCAGGTTGCTTTCTTTGAGACAGGATCTCCCTGCGTTCCCCTCAGATGGCCTGGAACTCACTATGTAAGACCAGGCAGGATTCAAATGGATGGTAGTCTCCTGGGTCCGCCTTTGAGTGCTGGGATGACAGAAAGGGACACCGTGCACCCAAACTCAGTTTTTGCTCAAAGGGTGCTAAGGAGAGGTAGCTGGGGAGGAGCATATGCAAAAGTAGCTCCGGATGAAGGAAGGGTTCTGCAGGAGGAGAGAAAGAGAAAGAGTGGAGATTGGAAAGGGAGAGGGGAGGAGAGGGGAGGAGAAGGGAAAAGAAGGGGGAGAGGAGAGGGGAGAGGAGGGAAAGAGGAGAGGGGACAGGAGAGGGGAGGGGAAAAGGAGAGGAGGGGAGGGGAAGGGAGGAGGGGAGGGAAGGAGGGGGAGGAGAGAACTGATCCCTAAGTACGTCAGACCCATAGAGAGCAGGTGCTCTGTCTTCCAGATCTGGTAGAATGCAAGAGGCATCCTGGACCTCTTGGCCTTGAACACATGGAAGGAGGCAGGAAGGGCAGGGATGGGTGTTGGGATTCAGTGTGTTCTCTGAACTTACAGGCAGAATTCTATGAGTGTGTGTGTGTGTGTGTGTGTGTGTGTGTGTGTGTTTTACAGGAGTATCTGTGACTTTTATCAGATTCTCAAAGAGCCTCCATGGACCTAAACAGCCAAAAATGATGACTAGTGATTTGCGGAAAGGGCCTGGATGGGGACTAAAGGGGGAAGGGGTACAGGGTAACTAACTAGAGCTCAAGAGGAAGTACTCAGCTCTGGCTGGTGGCTTGAGCATGTGCATGCAGTGCTGTGCCTCCCAGATCCCTGTGGGTATGGGTGTCCTGGCTTGCTCTTGGCCGCGGCAGAGGACATGGCCAGAGCATTGTGCTGCTTCTCCCAGCTCTGGAGTTTCCTTCCCCATTTATATTCCTGCTAACCTAATCTCCTAGCTTAACTGAGTGACTCCCCCAAGCTCAGGGTGACCTTCCCTGTACCCTGAGACTAACTACCCTACTGGAAAGTGCTTCCACAGCACACTGCAGTTCACCTGTTGGCAATCCAATGTACATGCCATTGGGGCTGGCATCTGTCTTGGCACAGATGTAACCCCAGTGATAACATGGCACAGTGTTTGGCATATGACAAACACTCAATATTCAATGGCTATTAACTGGATAAATAAAAATAGAAAAGATTATGTTATCATTGGGTAAGGACATATGCTGCTTACAGTCCTGCGTTAGTATTGTCAGAGAATGACTTGGGAGCAGGTCATTAATCCAGCAGGAAAGAAGATGAAAATGTCCTCAGGTTTATGAAGTAACTCCAGGGAAGTTAAGTCTAGTTTTATCCCAGAGGGTCCTTGACAGGAAAGGGTCATCCTTATTACTTCTTTGCTATAAATACAAAAGCAGATGAAGCTGAATAAATTAATCAGATAGGGGGAGAGCACTATGGAAATATTTATATGTAAATATTTGTAAAATAAATGAGCATGAATCTACAATAGCAGAGGCCTGTGTTTAATTTGTGGTTTATTCCATATGCCAGTATTCTACCTAGGAAATACTTACTCAGGGCCAGGACTAGAAAGATGAGTGATGTGTAACTCCTGGGCAGAAACCACATGAAAGAAAAAGCACCTCTAGCTTTATTAGCCTATACTCACTTCATTCTTAATTTCTGTAGTAATATCAGCCCTACCCTCTGCCTGGCTAATTGTCAAATTATAAGATGACTTTTCATTAGCAACACTGATGACCATCCCTTCAGTGTTGGTTCCCTGCCCCAACTCATGTAACATAAAATTACCATTGTGACGTATACAGTTCAGTGGCTCTGAGTACATTCACGTTGCTGGCAACCACCATGCCTGTCATCGCTCTCATACAAACTCCATGCCCACTAAGCAGTTGTCCTAGCCTCTCTATGAATTTGCCCATTATGGAAACATAGTGTAAATATAATCATACAATATGTGAGATCTTGCATCTAGATCCAGTCTCTCTGCATAATGTATGGGAATTCATCCATGTCATAGCCTGTGTCATAATGCCTGTCACTTATGGGATAGTTCATCTACTGACGAATATTTGAACTAGCTCCATCTTTGGGTTGTTTATGAGTCAGTTCTGCCCTGAACATGTGTATAAATATTTGTTTTTTTTCTGGGTAGTTACCTAGCAATTATAAACCCCCTAAAATTTTGCCCAAAATAATTTAAACGTGAATTTAAATTCTCCCAGAAAATATCTGCCAAAAGTTTGGTGGAAAGAAACTCATGACACATCTGGAGTTTTGTTTTGCTTTGTTTTGTTTTAATTAATTAGAGATTGGTAAAAATCCTCTCATCAGACAGCTGATACCAATCTCTAATTCATTAAGGGTAGGAATCAGAGAGGTCAGGGACTATGTGAGATCAGTCTCCATCCTCCCGGCTCTGCTGAAGACCCTAGAGCAGTGGTCCCAGCCTCTGTAATGCTACGATCCTTTAATATAGTTTCTCATGGTGTGGTAATCCCTAACTATAAATTATTTTGTTGCTACTTCATAACTGTAATTTTGCTACTGTTAGAAATCAAAATGTAAATAGATGATATATAGGATATCTGATATCTGACTCCTAAGGGGGTCATCATAGGTTGAAAACCACTGCCCTAGAGCCTGGCAGACCTACTGGGCAGATCTTGGGAAGCTGAACAATACAGCAGCTACCCTAGAGGTCCTTGGGCTCCACTTCAAGCCCACATGCAGAGAGCTTCCTGTGACAGCTGCCACCTCCCAGGGCACTGCTTCCCAGCAGGATGCACTTGGGTGTTGGTCCTCAGATTATTCTGAGAGACACACTAAGAAGTTGCTCTTTAGTCAGATATGGTGTCACACATATTTAATCCCAACACTAGAAGACAGAAGTAAGCAGATCTTGAGTTTGAGGTCACCACTGTCTCCAAGCCAGTCATGGCTACACAGAGAAACCCTGTCTCAAAAGCCAAAAAATAAGAAAAGAGAAAGAGAAGGAAAGAAAGAAGGAAGGAAGGAAGGAAGGAAGGAAGGAAGGAAGGAAGG
>LOEQ01007872.1:22383-49714 GCA_001685075.1 Bramus lutescens
AAGAAAGAAAGAAAGAAAAATAGAAAAAATAAAATAAAAAATCTGCTTTTTGTTGCTTAGACATGGTGATACATGCCTATACACCCAGTACTCTGGCAGCTAAGATAAAAGGACTTGGAGTTTGTGGCTAGCCTGGGCTACACAGCAAGGTCTTATCTCAAAAAGGGAGGGGCTTTGGGGGGGGGATGAGTAACCAAGATCGCTCCATTCATAAAGTTCTTGCTATGCGTACATGAAAACTTGAATTTGATCAAAGATCTGAGTTCGATTGCCAGAATCCACATAAAAAATGCCTGGCTTGGTGGCATGTCCTTGTAATCCCAACACTGAGGGGCTGAGACGATTCCTGGGTTTATGGATCAAGCCTACTTATCAAGTTCCAGGGAGACCCTGTGGGACAAAAACAAAAAGATGGACAGTGCCTGAGGATGATACCCAAGGTTGTTTCTCTACATGCATGTGTACACATGCCTGAGCACTGCATACACATGTGTGTCCACACAAATAAACACATTCACATCCACAAAAAATGAAGTTTTGGTCTGGGGTTTTCTAATGGTAGGGAGGAAAGTAGCATTCTAGGTAAGGCTTGAAGGAAGACTGCTGCGGGGCAGTAGTGGTGCACGCCTTTGATCCCAGCACTTGGGAGGCAGAGGCAGGTGGATCTCTGTGAGTTCAAGGCCAGCCTTGTCTACAAGAGCTAGTTCAAGGACAAGCACCAAATCTACAAAGAAACCTTGTCTCAAAGAAAAAAAAAAGACTTGAGGGTTGAGGGAAGGCTAAGGTGAATGTGGGCAAGGGTGCAGGATGGGAGGCAAGATAGAGGAGAATGAGACATGAGACACACAGGCCACAAGTTCAAGGGCCCAGTCAGCATCCATGTATGAGGCAGGGGAGAGGTTAGTGAGGTAGGCTCTGGGCTTAGTCCCTGTTGGTGGGGGTGGGATGACTGTTTTCTGTCTGTGGAATGATGTGCCAGTGAATTCCAGCATTCTGTCAACCTGTCCCTTTAAGTAGATGCTTCTCAAAGCTTGAAAAGAAGAGCTGGCTCTTCTTGGGCTCTGTCGTATTTTGCTTGGGTTGCTGAGAAATCAGAGGCAATTAGAAGCCACATCCAGCAGTCCTGGAAATCCGTTTGATGACTGGCACTCTCTTCTGACCTGCCTGTTGCCTTCTGTAACTTTTTTGTTTGTTTTGCTTTGTTTTTGAGACAGGGTTTTCCTGTAGTTTTGGAACCTGTCCTGGAACTAGCTGTTGTAGGCTGGCCTCAAACTCACAGAGATCCACCTGCTTCTGCCTGAGAATAAAGGCGTGTGCTACCACCACCCAGCTTGCCTTCTCTAACTCCTATCCTATACTGAAGCATCTAAAATCCTTGGGATACTGTAAGGTAACAGGAAGCATTTTCTCCTCTTGCTGTCATGACTATGTACATACTTTGTATGTTATGTCTGCCTACAGTCTTCCTGCCGTTAACTCTTAGCATAGGTCCAGAAAAGGTCCAGGTTGGATCCAGGCTTTTCTCTCCCTGCTGCTGGTCTTGGCTCCAAGAAGAAACTACTCCAGAACAGACCAGAGGAAAGTAGGGAGTCCATAGGTAGCCTGTTGTAGCTGCTATCAGTTTCACTTCACCTGCTTATGAACAGTGAAGGAAATACAGTATGCCCTCCAGCCATGAGGCACTGCAGAGGGCAGGAGGACGTGGATGGTGACGAAGGCACTGATCTGTTCTTCAGGTTTGCACAGGAGCCGAGCATTGCGTGCCCACAAGCAGAGGAGGAAGGAGGTTTCCTAATCATATGATTTGGGGGGGAAAAAAAACCAAACCCGAGCCTTTGATCTGGGCTTCCTGACAAATGTTGGCAGGAAAGAGCAGTGTTCCGGGCAGGGAAGATGGCTCGAGGGAAGGCTGAGGTGATGTGAGGGAAAGGAGCAGAGATCTGTAACTGGATGCACAGGCCATAAGCTCAAAGGTCTGCAGGGCTGAGGACTGCGATCTGTGTATGACGCATGGGAGAGGAGGAGACAGAAGGTGCCCAGGGGCTCATGTAAGGCCCAGTATAGTCCATGCCACCTATTAACACTGTCCTTGTGGACCCAGGGGGACATTTCTAGCCAGCCAGGCACAAGCTTGATGCACTCTTGAGGCAGAGTCTCAGGGCTAAGGACATAGAAGACTGGCTCTAGAAGGTAGGCAATGGTTAAGCATCAAGCATCGCACCTCACCCCTACGGCTGGGAAAGTCTTTAAGAGGCTTAAGCAAGGAAGAAACATAGTTACACTTCGGAAAGTTATTAAACTGAACACTTTGCGTGCACTCCTGCGTTGAAAAGATAACAAAATACTAACAGTGATTATCTTGAGTACTAAGAATTTGAGTGGGGCTATTGTTGCCGCTTTGGGGGTGATAGTGTTTTTGAAATAGGGTCTTGCCTTGTAGCCCTGGCTGACATGGTTTTCACTATGTAGCCTAGGCCAGGACTGAACACACAGTAATCCTCTGGCATCTTCAAGTCAGTGCTGGAATTGCAGGTGTCTGCCACCATGGCTGTGAGCCAATGCCTGACACGTGGCTCAGCACCTGGANNNNGGGGGGGGGGAGGCATATTCATATAAGACACGACACAAGTTCAAAGAAGAGTCTTCTACATGATGGGCCAGATAGGGACAGAGCTATGCAAATTTATGTTACATGTAAAAGCTCAAGTGTGCCCATAACCAGAAGGAGAAAATAATCTGTAAATTCAATCTCACTTCTGTTCAGAAATTCTCTGTGATTTGATTATGCCCTGTAATAAGCACATTAAGGAATTGTGGATCTTGGCTCCCAAGTGTGAAGTGGAAATTTTAAATATAAAACATACTTATGAAAATGTAAGCAGCGTTATTTACCAATGGCTGTAATCAAGACAAGATCTCGACCTAACGTCATCAGATTTAAGGAGTGAAAGATGAACTAGGCGTGGTGGTGCATCCCATAATCTCAGCCCTTGGAAGGCCAATCTGGGATCAATAGCGAGTTCCAGGCCATCTGGGTTACAGAGTGAGACCCTGTCTCAAGAGAAAAAAAAAGGAGGGTGTATATAAGGTCAAATACATGTACGCACAGGGATTACAGCTGTTCCTTGCTGTGCCCTTTAGACAATACAAAGGAGGTGCTAACTGTGAATATTCTGTACACTTCTGTGTATGGTCCCACACAGGTGTGGTGTGAACAGCATCATCAGCATTTGAGAATTGAGAAACGCAGAACCTTAAGCCCACCCCAGCCTGCAGGAGACTAGACACTCCAGAGTTTGGCTCTAAGTCTTCCAGGTGATCCTGATGCTTGCTGGAGGTTGTGCAACTCCTATGCTAGTGCCTGCTCAAGGATGGTGCCTGTCCCAGGACGGTGCCTGCCACAGGATGGTACCTGTCCCAGGACGGTGCCTGTCCCAGTATGGTGCCTGTCCGAGGACGGTGCCTGCCTGAGGACGGTGCCTATTCCAGAATGGTGCCTGCCCCAGATATGGTGCCTCTCCCAGGACAGTGCCTGCCCAAGGATGGTTTGCACTGACCACCTTTATGATATCTTAGGTTTGCTAAAATGCCTTACCCTTCATGCCGAATCAACCAAGTTTCTTAACCTTGGTTAAATATCTAATACTGCCTAGTTATATCAGCTAGACCAGGGCTGTATTCCCAGACTTATACCAAAGGACCAGAAGGTTCTCAGAATCTTGGCAGTGAGACTATAGGGGCACTTCTTAGTCCTAAGTATGGAAAAAAAAAAACAAACTAAAAAAGGAAAGTAACAAGTTTTGGTGCTTGAAGATCTCAGAAGGAAAGCGTCCTGCATACATTACACAGAGGTCTTTTAGAAACCAAAGTAGAGAGCAAAGCATATTCGCAGGGTGGCTCTTCAACCCTGCGGCTAACAGACAGGGAAGGCAGATTGGTGTTGTAGAGTGGGGGAGATAGGATGCCTGTTTCATGGATGTGGAGTTTGTTTGAGGGCGGTGGAAAAGTTCAGAATAGGAGGTGATGAGGTGTATATAACCCTGTGAGTATCTGAAAACCAGCACCTGCTCACCTAGTTTCTGAACAGCCAATGACACATGCTCTTGATTGGTTGACCACTCTGACCCCTGAGAAAGAGGTTCAAATGAGCAGACTTAGGGGAATCGGTGTGTGGTTGGACTGTGTGACCTTGGGATGTCTTCCTGAGGCTAGAGGACCTTCTCTTGGAATGAAGCCTTACCTCCAGCTTGGCAGATCCTCTGGGATTCGTGAAAGGGGAAAATGAATGCAAGGGGAAAAGAAAAATGACTTCTTGCCTTGAGCGTGAGTTGTTTCCAGTTCCCTGTGATGCACACAGATTTGTTTATGCCGTCAGAGAAGCCAGGGTGGGGGCCGCGCAGCTGCTGCTCCTTCAGGCGGGAGCTGACTCCGGTGCTGCCCCAGGGAACGCGGGATGAGCTCAGGGCAGGGTGAACGCACATCCCGGACGAGTACCAGGCCCCTCTGCTCACGGATATAATCAGCTTTGATGGGCAGAGGCTGAGGCTGTTTTTCCAATTAAAGCTGTTAGAGGATTCTGGCAGGGACAGCAGTGGGCTTAATTCAACAGACCCGGGACTCATTGAATTAGTGAATGTAGAAGGGATGAGAAGGGCACTAATGGGAGGGAACCTGGGGTAGCAACAGGGTAGGGGGAAGGGAGCCCAGAAGGGGTTGGTCAGGAAGGACACAGTGACAACTGGCAGTGTGGTCATGGTCACGGGACACGCTAGGTGAGGCAGACATCTTTTGGTACTTGCAAGGTAAAGCTGATGGACATTGTGGGCATCTGGACTCTCAAAGGCCGTTGTCTGGGCTTCTGGACAGTGTGCCAACAACCCGGCAGTTGTTGCTATCTCCTCCTCTTTCCAGAGCCTACAGTTCTAGTTCGCCCCAATGGGCAGCCTTCTGGCTTGAAAATAAAGAACGGTAGACAGCAGACCTTGGAGCTTCCAGCTTCCGAGTCTAAGTCTTCACGTTGCAGGGGAGAAAGCCTTTCTCTTGGAAAGTTTAGGAACTTGCCTGAGACCACCGAACCCTTTAGCGCCAATGTCAAGGTTGCAATCCAGCCTCCCACCCCTACGTGGCGCTCTCGCGCTATGCTCATGACGACTGTCTTTGGAGTCTGGTGCAGACCCAGGCACTCCCAGCGATTTGCATTCCAACCACCTGAAACCCACTGATTATATAAGCAGAATACCAAATTCAAGTCCGCATAGTCTAAGAAAACCAGAAAAATGGGCGTTCCTGGCCCCTGGGATGATTACTGTAAGGAATATTGATGGTCCATTCTAGCAATGACCTAACGTCGATCAAACTGAGAGTCAGCTTCTGTGTTGCTAGGTGTCTGTGACATTTTCCGTCGATCAAACTGAGAGTCAGCTTCTGTGTTGCTAGGTGTCTGTGACATTTTGTAAAACCCTTTGGGAAAAATACCTTGACAAAAAATATCTCTTTGCTTTTAAATGTACATTAAAAGCTACAGTTGTGCTTCATGCCTAGAGGCTGAGGCAGAAGGATTGCTGTTAGTTTGAGAACAGCCTGGGATACAGAAGGAGGAGCCTTCCTAAAAAAGAAAAATGTACATTAAAAAGAGTTGCAAGGGATCTGGGTAGATGGTTTGGTGGCTGAAGTGCTTACTATGGAAGCAGGAGGATCCAAGTTTGAATCCCAAGAACTCATGTAAAATCTGGGGCAGGGAGCATGTGTCTGTAATCCCAGTGCTCCAGCAATGAGGTGGGGAGGTGGAGACAGGAAAATCTATACTGTGATGAACTCCAAAGAGATGTTGCCCCCCCAAAAGAGTTAGAAACAACGACCAACATCTAAGGTTGTTCTCCAATCTATACACACACATACACTGTGGCATATGTGCATGGGCACACACACACACACACACCCCACTAAGATTAAATAATAAATAAGATTGCTAGGGATATAGCTCAGTAGCAGGGTATCTGCCTAACTGGAGAGAGAGGGAAAGAGGGAGAGAATTAATTCTGATCCAAAAATAGCTGGTCAAACAGTCAAACCCCTATAATTATCTTTCCTAAACCTCTCAACATCCTACTGAAATAATAAAAGGGGTTTTAAAAGATAATTTTTATTATTTGTCTAGGAAAAAAGCAGGACACAGACAGATTTTAATGCTTACCCAGGGAGGTCATTTTAAGTAACAGAACCGAATCTGGTCCTGTGGTCATTCACTATGGGAACTGCCACATGTTTTACACGTTTTAATTCTTTGTTGTACTTTCCAGTTTCCCCAAAACAGAACATGTTGAAACCATAACACAAATTGAACTTCCTGGAGCTAGTGGCTGTAAACAACACTTTCCTGATCACACCTACTTTGCTCAAATACTGTCTTTACCCAGAGGACATAGTTGAAATAGAATCCCACAAGAAGAGATGTGCAGGTGAGAATCTGGATGCCACTGAGGCCACCAAATTTTATCCTGTGTGGGAGGTGAAAGTTGCCCCTGACTGACAGCAACCAACTGCTGGATTCCTAGGCAGCCAAGGTATTTAAAGACTGTGCACAGTTGGTTACATTTGAAGACAAGCATGGCTTTTATGCATGAGAACCTTGAGCCTTCTAGAACTCACTGTCTTCTCCAAGTATGAACTAGCTGTAGCTAAACTTGTCTGTGCCCTCACCTTGAGGCATTCCCATCTTCTCTCTCAGAGCAGGTGGTGGAGGAGGTAAGAGGATGGATTCCCAAACTGTACTGCTTACATTCAACACTCCGGCACTGTCACTTAGTGGTGGGATGTCCTTGGTCGAGCTAATCTTCAAACCTGAAAATGGAAGCAATTCTTCATGGTAGAGTGTGTTATAGAGATGAGCCCAATTCAGCCAGGCATGGTGGCCATACCTGCTCACCAATCAGTCTTGGAGTCTGAGTCAGGAGGATTGTCTTGAGTTAGAAGTTGGCCTGATCTACCTAGTGAGCACCAGGCCAACCAAGGATACAAGCAAGACCTTGTCATTAGGGTTGGGGGAGAAAGGGCAGGGAGAGGAGAAAAGAGAAAGAACTAAATTCTAGTTAACATGGTACCAAGCACACACAGGTTTATCTTCTTCCACTACAACCCCAAAGTCACCGTGAGCAGCTCCCTTCCCACTCCACCTAGCATGGCACTGGATATTTATATACCCAGACCCAGAGAAAACATGCCTTACAGGATAAGACCCTGTTTCAAAAGGGAACTAGTGACCCAGACTTCCCAGGCCCTCCTCCAGGGGCCAGCCTGATGAGTGTAGTCTTCACCCCTCATCAAGGAAACTTCTCTTTGCAACAGTTGGAGACCACTACAGAAAAGCACAACCAATCAAACCGCAGAGTTGTGGAGCCCAATCCCAATGGATACATCTACAAAACTCCCACATGTAAGGCTCAAGGAACTCTGGGAAGGGTTTGGGGGTTGTAGGCGCCAAATGATGGGGAATTTGCTGTGAGATTGTGTCTCCTAGTAATATGAGATGCTAAACCCATAAAAATCTCACCAAAATGACTGCCCAGTGTGTACTGAACAAAGGCAGCACAGTGGACATGCCAAGGCAGATAGGGAAAAGCCCATGACAACAATGGACATGCCAAATGGATAGGGAAAGCCCATGACACCAAAGGACATGCCAAGATGGACGGGGGAAGCCCATGAGGACTCAAGCCTACACAGAACTACAGGCAACTGAGGAAAGCTAGGAACAGAAATGGCCTGCCTGTTCCAGGAAGAGCACACCAATTGATTGTCCAGTGCCAAGCAGTCAGCCCTGAAAACATACATACAAGTAACACTATACAGACTGAACCGGTTATACTCAGGAATATATATGTATGTACGTATACATATATGCATGCAATAACAGTTAGTGAAAAAGAGGTTGTGAATTTGAAGGAGATCAAGGAGGAGTATGGGGGGGCTTGGAGAGAGGAAAAGGAAGAAAGAAATGCTATATTATAATCAAAAAGAAAGCAGAACCTTGACTTATGAAGAAAACAAAAAATCAGAAAGAAAAATAGAGAAGCATTGCCTAGGTTGTTTTTACATGCCAAAGAAAAGGAAAGGATTCTGTCCTCAAGAAGATGGCCCGCAGCTACTGACATATTACAGTGTGCAAAAGCTGGAGGCTGCAGGCTCGGGTCTTCCTTCCAGGCCCTTTCTTGTGACTATTTTAGATCACTGACTTAAGAAGTGAGTTTCATTCTCCCCATCTTATCCCTTCAATTCTGTCAAACAAACTGGACTCTTCTGTTGCCTGACTACCAGGCAGGTGGTCCCAGATGTCAAAGAAAAGCTGTCCAGCCTTAGAAACTGTCCATGGATGTCACTGTGGGAGGACTCATAAATATAGACCATCAAGCGACTGCTCATTTCCAGCCCTCTACCATCTCTCTGTGACTCACAGATCAATTAAAGGTGCAGTATGCAGCATGTCAGGGAGGTTGTGCAAAGGGAATGGCTCGAGCCCCCCTCTGCTCCCATCACCCACCCCAACCGGCACCCTGATGGGATTCAGGCCTCCCCTGCTGGCAGATGAGTTACCAACTGTTTGTTTCAAGAAAACCAATTAAGAAACCATAAATTGCCATCAGCTAGAAAAGTCAGTGTGCAGGCTATAAATACAGGCGTTTCTAAGCCAGAGTGAAAGTCTATACTGTATTCTCTCCTCCGCCCACGCCCCCAAACTGAGGCTTCCTTTGATCAACTGAGAGAACAACCAGGCCAGGATCAAAAAGGCATTCCCTGGCTTTTCATTTTGCGGTAGTCCCCTCTGGGAATTCGTAACTTTTGGGTGCATCATGTCTTGAGCTGCCCAGTCCCAATTTCAGCAAACATTTTCTTCACAAAGCAGAAACTTAGAAAATGTTGACAATCACCACAAGGAAATAGTCATTTATAATCCCACCCTTCAAAACCAAAAGTATGCAGCCATTCACTGTGCACACTTGTAATCCCACACTCAGGAGGCTGAGGCAGAAGGATCATCACTAGTCTGAGGCCAGCTGGGAGTCCATGGTGAGACCCTTTCTCAAGAACAAAGTAAAACCAGGGCGGGGGAGTTTACCATATATTACCCAAGTTTCCTTGGACTGTGTGAGTATATACTTGCTCCTCTTCGGGAAGACACCTCAGGAGTGTTGTTTAGGAGTTAGCTCTATTTTGTAGGCTGCCTGCTCAGCAGCGCTTACATCAATGCTTTTCTGTAGTAGTCTACAAGTATGGTGATTAATTAGTTACCTTCTCCTGCTGTTAAGCATTAGTAAATTCCGAACTTGCCCTCACATAGAAGATTGCAGGGAATATTTATTACCGACTTGAAGCTTTCCTCTGGTCATGGTTGTTTCCTTCTGATCAATGCTTGGAACGAAACTGCTAAGCTCTTGATCTCTAAGACTGGTTCATGTTGCCAACCAGCCTTCCAGCGAGGTTGGCCCCGTTTACCCTTATATGACAGTGTGCCTTTGACCATTTCCCGATGCCCTTGCCAAAAGCTATTAATATACATATCTAAACCTCAACCAGTTTATTGTATTAAAAAGTCTTCATTTTAATCTAAAAAGGTGGGATTGGGGAGATGGCTCAGTCAGTAACTTGTTTGCAGTGCACGCATAAGGGTCTGAGTTCAGCTCCCCAGAAACCACATAAAATGATCCAAAAACCACGTAAAACGATGAGGTACAGTGTGTCTATGATCCCAACAGAGGGAGAGAGAGAGAGGGAGAGAGAGAGAGAGAGAGAGAGAGAGAGAGAGAGAATGTGCCTATAATCCCAGAGCTGAGGAGGAGGAGAGAGGAAGATCCCTGAGGCTTACTGTCTAGCTAGCCTTGCCAAATAGGTGAGCTCCAGGGTTAGTGAGAGACCTATCTCAAAAAATAATGTAGCGGGTTGGTGAGATGGCTCAGTGGGCAAGAGTGCTTGCTGGCAGGACTGAATACCTAGGTTTGATTTCTAGAACCCATAGGGAGAGAACAAACCCCCACAAATTGTTCACACATGCATGCTGTAACACATGCACCCACACTTATACACACAATGATATTTTTTAAAATATGGGGAGCAATTGAAGATACCCAGTGTCAACCCTCACACATACATGCACACATATACACATACACCAACATGTATACATCACTCACACACACAATCATTTTGTTCAGGTGTTTTCAAACCTAAAAACATCCCAGAAATGTTTCTGAATTAAACTGAGGTGTGTTCCCTGCTTACTGTCCCCATCCTCTCTAGAGTGTAACAGCATCAGAGCCCCATATTTGCCTAGGAGGACCAGAGCCAGGCACAAATCTGCAAGAGTTTCTAGACACCTCAAAGGAAGGCTACTTCAGGGCCAGCTACCCACCCTGGGATGCAGGTCTGAAAATCTTCACAAACCTGAAATGAGCCTAACCCAGCACTTGGGTAGCCCGGGAGCAGAGCCCAGCTCTTGTGGTTTCCAACAAAGCTCTGTGCTCAATAGCAAAGAGGAATCCCTGGGCTTTGTCCCTCAGAATTTCAGCTACACCTGTGTATAAACTGACTCTGCCCTTTGACATAAGCGTGTCATTAGAGCCTTAGGAAAACTCATAATAATATAAAAGAATTAGCCTCATTTAAAAGAAAAAAGCTTTACCAAGGTTTCATATAGAACTAGGAATTAAATCTGTCCTTCAAGACCCAATTCTTAAACGTTTCTAGTAGGGACTGTTGCCTCTGTGGATCCTGACATTTCTCAACCACAAATCTCTTCCCATACTCACACATATAGGTATCAGGACCCGGGAACCAAGGTCTCAAGGGTCTTGTAGTAGAAGTTGCTGGCTGGGACCATAGGGTGCTGAAATGCTACCTGCATTGTGGCAACATCAGACCTGCTGCAGGAAAGGCGGTCCAAGACCTTTCTCTCATGGTCATTGTGGGAGGACGAACCTGGCAGTGTCCATTTGGTGACCCTTGACATCCTTTGACACACAAATCCGAATTCTTGATATCTGAGGTGAAATTATTTCAAAAATATTAAGTGGTCATGGAACAAGCGGTAGCAAACCCAGCTAGAGTCTTCCAGTCCTGAAGCAATCCCTTTAGCTCAAGGCTCTTAATTCACAGTAAATAGAGTAAGCTATTTAGCTGGGCTATTAGGTCTTTGAGCAGGGAGAGTTCATCCTAAACACGTCTATTCTGAGACTTGCTTGATCTAAAATTGACATAAATAACAGGTCAAGGTGCCAGAACACACTTGCTCATTCAGCTGGTATTTTCAGAGCTCTTATCGTGGGCTGGTCCCCGGACCCAACACCAAAGACAGAAATGAAAGTGACATAGACCCTGCTCCCAGACTTCTTCCCAAATGTTGGGTGCAACATGAGTCTGCAATAAGATAAGATATAACCTTGAGATCAATGTCAGTAGAGGACAGCGGGCAGCTGCTCCACAGGCAGGAGCTTTGCATAAAGTGGCATAGCCATGGGCATGAGAATAGTCCAGGTGTGTCCAACCTACAGCCCACGGGGCACATGTATCCCTTGATAGTGACGAGCGAGGTCCAACATATGTGTGGATGACAACAGTAACAAAAGACTGGATGAAAGGGGGACATATTGTGGGGAAGAAGTTTTCCAGAGAGGGAAGGAGATCAGAGAAAGGAATGGGGGAGTAAATGTGATCAACATATGTTGCATACATATATAAAAACATGTTGTATACATGGATAAACAAATAAATACAAAAAAATTTCAAGAAAATTGGGCAATTTTTTCACTCCATAACTGTCCTGGAGTGTCAGGCTTTGTCCTGGGAAGGAGGGGAACAGGAGAGGGGCTTGATTAGATGTCTTTTAGGGAATTTAATTGGGTGGCAGAATGGAAGGAGGGACTGAGGGAGGAGCACACTGCAGGGCCCAGATGAGAGGCAGTGGAAAGTGGTAAAAGTTGTCTTGACAGAGACCAGCAATACCCGGATAGACATCACTCTGTGTGTGTGTGTGTGTGTGTGTGTGTGTGTGTGTGTGCATCTAACCAGACAGACTGCTACCTATGAAGATGGGTCTGGGTGAAGTGTGGAGACCTGGATGGTTACAGAGTCCCTGACATGGCTCTGATGTCCTCCAGCTCAGAGACTGCACAGAAAAGTGACAAAGAACTTTGTTCTCTAGAAAATCCTCTACAAATGACACCTGTTTCTCCCTAGAAGTAAATTTGGCAGCTAGTGCAAAGCCACTCGTCCTCACGGTGTGCTTGCTCATCGACAGCAGAGTCAGCCTTCAGCCTCTCATGCCTCTGTATCTGTTTCTCTTACCCGTCTAGCCCTTGATCAGTCAAGGGAGGGCAAAAAAAGCCCCCCATCCAAAAGGAACTGTTTTGAAAGTACTTAATCCTCCATCATTCCCACCACCCCTAGGCCTGTTAACTTGGCAAATCCAACTTGTATTAATTTTGGTTGAAACAATGGTTACTTTTGGGCCATGTTTGCCAACTGTCTAGAGTCTATTTACCTCTTCCCAAAGGAGCATCCTCAACCTGACCCCCCCCCNGCCTGTTCTTCCACTGACCTGCCCCCTACTTGTGTGTACTGCAAGACTCATGATAGAGCTCTATGGCCAGAGAAGCTCAACATGGCATGAGAGATGGGAGCTGAGAGACTTAGGTGCAGGTCTTAGCCCTATCTCTTATCGGTTATGTATTTGGATGATATCTCCTTTTTTTCCCTACTGCTGTGATTAAAATACTTTGACAAAAGTGACTCAAGGGACAAAGGGTTTATTCCCGCTCACCCCAAGAATACAGTCCATCATGGCAGGGAGGCCAAGGCATCAGGAGTTTGAGGCAGCATATTTACATATTTACATAGCATGTTTACAATCAAGAAACAGAGAACAATAAATGTTCGTTCTCAGCTCAGTTTTCCTCTTTCATGCAGTCCAGGATCCCTGCCTTGGGAATGGTCCTGCCTACACTTAAGATGGGTCACCATCTTAACTTGTTGGTTAGCTTAATCAATTTCACACTCAGAGACTCTCAAGAGACCAACCTTGACCTAGAGCCCAGATCTAGATTCCAGACATCTCTCACAGGTATAACCAGATTTTTTTCTCCTGCTTACCAGTTTCCAAATAACCACTCAGAGGTTTAATATTATTTATAAATACTTGGCCCATGGCTCAGGCTTATTACTAGATAGCTCTTACATTTAAATTAACCCATTTCTCAGATGGTGGTGGTGCATGCCTTTAATCCCAGCACTTGGGAAGCAGAGACAGGCGGATTTCTGTAAATTCAAGGCCAACCTGGTCTACAAAGTGAGTTCCAGAACAGCTAGGACTGTTAAATAGAGAAACCCTGTCTTAAAAAAAATTCTATTAATCTGTGTATCACCACATGGCCCATAGCTTACTGGTCATGCTCTAGTATGTTGCTCCTTGGGCAGCTGTTGGCATCCCTCAGACTCCACCCTTCTCTTATATCTCTGCTTGGACTTCCAGCCTGGCTCTATCCTGCCTTGCCATAGGCCAGAGCAACTTTATTAACCAATGAGAGCAACACATACTCACAGCACACAGGAAGACATCCCACATCATACAGGTATGCCAGAGATCTGTCTCTTAGGTGATTCCAGATTCTGCCAAGTTAATAACACTAACCAAAACAAACTAGTAGTTGAGTGTAACATGAGGGCCTACTTATTGGGGTTTCTGTCCTGCCCAGTTCCCACAGCTGGTAAACCCTAAAGAAATTACACAGATGTCTATATTAATGATAAGCTGATTGGCCCATTAGCTCAGGCTTCTTATTAACTCTTGTAACTTATATTAACCCATTATTTTTATCTATGCTAGCCACATGGCTCAGTACCTTTTTCAGCGGGGCAGGTCACATCTTCCTTCTTCAGTATCTGGACAGGACTGCGGAGAATGGGCTTCCTCCTTCCCAGAATTCTCCTGTTCCCATTGACCCACCTCTACTTCCTGTCTGGTTGTCCYGCCTATACTTCCTGCCTGGYTACTGGCCAATCAGTGTTTATTTAAAACATAATTGACAGAATATAGACAATTCTCCCGCACCAGTTGAGATTTCTCAGCCTCAGTTTCTCCATACCTACATTGGCAGACATGGATCTTGCAAGGTTGAAATGAACTGATGTGTGTATCTGACTTGGCAATGTGCAGAAATGCATAAATGAAGAGCTAGCGATTGGAAATGTCGTTGGAGGAGAGATGTCATTAGAAGGGAGGCTGAACATCTACAATCAAGTCACTCTAGCTCTGACTGCTACCCAGTGGGAGGCCCAGCTCTCACATCTGCCTCACTCACAGGCAGAATGTTCAACTGTCAGGGAAAACTGCACTCTATGTCCGTGATGGCATTGTAGCCAGGGATCAGCTCTTAATGCCCTCCCAGTGTCCCTTAGGTCAGTCTTCCCAGCACAGACAGCCTCCCTCCTTCAGCCCCACACCAACACAGAGAACCCATTCTCTTGTTGGGCCTCTCTGCCACAAAAACTCTTCCACGAACCTCTGCTTGTTGGCTATTTGTCAACTTGACACAAACTAGAGTTATGTGGGGACAGGGACCCTCGATCGAGAAAATGCCTCCATTGAATTGCCTGTAGGCAGATCTGTGGGACACGTCCTCAATTGATGATTGATGTGGGAAGGTCCAGCCCATTGTGGGCAGTGCCACCTCTGAGCAGGTGGCCCTGGTGATATAAGAAGACAGAATGAGGACTGAAGAGATTGCTTAGTGGTTAAGAGAACTTGCTGCTTTTCCAGAGCATCTGGGTTCACTCTCTAGCACCCATATCAGGTGACTCACAATTGCTTTTAACGCCAGCTACAGGGGACCTGACACCCTCTGGTCTCCAAGGACACCTATGTAAATGTAATGCACAGAAACTCAACCAGGCACACACACATACACATAAATAAAAGGATTATATTTTTAGAGCAGGCTAAGCAAGCCATGGAAACACGCCAATAAGCAGTGTTCTTCCATGGTCACTGCTTCAGTTCCTGATTCCCTCCTTGAGTCCCTGCCCTGACAAATTTCCCCATCTCTCAATGTTGGGCTCAGTGTTTAACTACTTCAATAGAAAGCTAACTAGGACACGTAGCCATAGAAAGGTCAACATAATGCCAAAGCTGCACAGGAAGACAGAAAGAGTAGGACCTGCTTACAGTGACAGCTTTGTTGTTGTTTGTTGAGACAAGGTCTCATGTAGCCCAGGTTGGGCCTGAACTCATTGTGTAGCTAATGATCACCTTGAACTCCTGGTCCTCCTGCCTCCCTCCTGCCTCTACCTTTAGAGTGTTGGGATGACGGGCACATGCCACCATGCACATCAAGCTCATTTCTTCTTCCTTCTTTCTCTCTCCTTTCTTTTGCAACTGTTACACATCTCCTGCTAAAAACATGACCTTTTTGTGAACTTTCACCCAAAGCCTCTTAATGATCTGTATGTAACTCAGTTATCCTTATCCCCATTTTAGAGACCTTAGAGGGGAAAACTGAGGCCCAAAGTGGATGAGTGATTTGCCCAGATTGCAAAGCCATTAAGCTATGGAACCAATACTTCAACCCGTCTGCCTGGTAGTCTTCAGAATCCACACTGTCAACCTCATACTGAGTAAACCCCTCCAGCCCTGCTGCAGAAACAAGCCGGCTAAAGGAAGGCTTGGTCGGGTGAGCCAGGCAGGTAGATGCTACCTCCCCTAAGAGACCAAATTTCCCCCTCCCAGGGATCCGAGTAGATGACAGTCAGCAGCCACTTGGTTTGCGATTGATTTCTCTAGGAAAAGTTCATGGTAGGCACTCCTTTTGAGGCTCAGCAGGCCTGCAAACAGTGACCTTCAGAATATCAGAGAATGAGGAAGGAGGAGAGAGGGGTGGGAGAGAGCTACGGGATCAAGCAGGGAAATTCCTCTAAACCCCAGGGCACTCTTGAGAAGGAACGATATGTGAGCAGCCAGGCAGCGAGGAATGAACAGACAGCAAAGGGCCTGAATTGGAAGCCCGGCCAGCCACTCATTAGATATCCCTAGCATATTCCACTTAAGTCACTGCACTCACAGTGTGAAGCCCAGCAAAGCCCCTTAAAGCTCAACTAATACTCAACCAGCCTAGACATTGAGGGTTTAGGTCTTAAACTCAGATAACACATTTCCTTTGCAAAACAGAGATAGGAAAAAGAAAGGAGAGGCCCCAGGGACCCAACATCCTGGGACAGTGTTAGAAGTAGCACTGTCTTTAGACCTTGGTATAGGAGGCCTTTCTGTGGTCCATCTCAGTACACAACTCTCTCCACATGGAGGGCACATCTCTGGGGTCAAGGAGCTGTCTCTGTGTCTCCCCTGCCCTGGCCTTTTTAGCCATAGACTGTTTCTGGGACCCACAAAAGCCTCCTCCCCCTCAGTCTACCACCTACAGCACACATACCCTCAAAGCTGCAGGAGCTCAGAGAGGCAACACTTCAGTGCATAGAACCTAGTTTGGGTCATTTCGTGCATAGAGAGAGAGAGAGGAAAGGGGGAAACACTGCAAACTGACACCTGGGCCACCTGTCCCCATGCTGTCACATTTCAGCATGGATCCCTGGGGAAGGTTCTTAGAATGCTAAAACTGAACTTGCTCTTCTAAGAGTTATATTTACCTGGACAATATAATAAGTATTAATAGGTTTCTCTGCCAACGCAGTAAGCCAGATCAAGCCAAACTGAAAAAGAACAGGTTTATTTGAGCAAAGCCGCTCCTGGGTGGGTTCTCCAGTCCTGCAGATCAAGGCTGGAGGAGCCACAAGCCTGAACCAAAGCAGGGAGATTATATACCTCATAGGCAAGGGGAGATGACGTGTCCATCACAAGCTGGGTTTGTGCCCCAGTGCGGTCAAAAGCTCAATGCTTAGGTGGGGCTTGAGCTCCTGGCAGCAACAGGGGAAGAGATTGCAATAGTTGCCAAAAATGTGTAACTGGGGTTTTGGTGCCTTTTCTTTGTTGGAGATTCTCTGAGAGGGCAGGGTTTGGAGAGAGAGCAAGGGGCTTTCTGGATCAAGCAGGAGTGAGCTGGAGTTTCCAACCAAACAAGTATGATAACTATCTTTTAATGTAACAGTTCCTAGCTTCAGTGTGTGTGGTGGTGGGGGGACCTGAACAGGCTAGGCAAACACTGCCCATTCCCAGACCCTTGTAAGACCCTTCCCTGTGTTGTTTAGGCTGGCCTTGAACTCACTACATCATCCAGGATTATCTTGAGAGCCTCCTGCCTCATCAACAAGTATTAGAAGCAATATTTTAAGTGGGAGAAACTAGAAGCATCACTTACTCCGACCACTTAGCCAAAATCCGGTTCTCACCAAATGCTCGGCAGTCCTCAGCTGCTCCCACAGCTACTCCATCATACTGTGTCCAGCTTCCCCGCTGCTAAACAGGGCTCTTTTTATTTGAAGTCAACATCAATCTTCCTGGTTTGACAAAGGCTAATGACCTTTGACCTTGTGGTGGTTTGAATTAGAAATCCCCCTTCCCCCTACCCACCATGCACTCAGATATTTGAATGCTTAGTCATCTGGGAGTGGTGCTGTGTGAGGAGAGTTAGAAGGTTTTAGGAGGTGTGGCCTTTTTGGAGGAAGTGTGTCATAGGGATGGGCTTTGAGGTTTCAAAAGCCCATGTCAGGCCCAGTGCTGCTCTCTCTGCCTGCGGATCAGGATGTAGCTCAGCTACTGTCCCAGCACCATGAATGCTGCCATGCCCCTGCCACGGTGATAATGGACTGACCCTCTGAAACTGTACGCAAGCCCCCCTCCCCCGTTAAATTCTTTCTTTTGTAAGAGTTGTCATGGTCACGGTGTCTCTTCACAGCAAGAGAACAGTCCAAATCCTGACTGAGATGGCTTACAAAACAGATGGACAAAGTGTGTGACAAGATCATGGGGAATAGAAACAAGATACTTTCTAAAATGTGTGTGTGTGGTCACACAGTCTGTGGCCTGCTGGCTTAACGCTAATTACGGCTCTGTGAAGCCCCAGGTCTTGACAGTGTCTTGTCAAGTCTCAAGGGGTCTTGGTGAGATAGATCTGGGACTAGCTCAAATTGCATAGCTCAAAATGGTTCAAAGTTCTTGGAATTGGCTTTGATGGAACAAGGTGCTTTCTCATGACTGCAAATTAAAAGGAAAAGCAAACTGAGCCAAAAGTAAGTTCCCTAGAAAGAAACATGAACCCAGCCACAGGCACGGAGATCCTGCTACTGTGTCAATGATGCCTTGGGCATCCAGTCAGACTACAGAACGCTGCCACACACTAGGTGGCTCTGGTCAACTCCAGTTGAATAACTAACAGAGTTGTTTCCTCCCCACTGAGGCATAATTTATGTGATCAACTGTAGGACATTATTTAAGGTCCCTCGATGAATGGAAGGACAGCTAAAGTGGCACCAGCATGAGTTCCTTGAAGCTTCTTTCACAGTAACCACAGCCAGCACCTCCAGGCAGGACTTGGCAAGAACCTCAGCTGTTGCCCTGACTCTCTTGAGAACCTTCTGCTGAACCCTCAGTTCAGAGCTGTGTCTTTGCTGTAAGTTTAGGGAATTAAAGTGGAAACGACACCCGGTTCTCAACATCAGAAAAAACTCAGGCAGCAATTCTTCATTCTTCAAAGAAGCATTGAAATAGGAATGACTGGATTGTGCCTGTTATCCCAACATAATTCTTTTTTTAAGTGGTTTTTTAAAATTGTTTTGCTTACACGCATGTCTGTGTGTGTTCTGGGAATAAAATGCAGGTCCTCTGGAAAAGTAGCCAGTGCTCTTAGCCATTGAACTATCTCTCCAAACCCCAGCATAATTCTTACCAGCACCCTCTGTGGTGGACAATCTTCAGTGTCTACTTGACTGAATTTAGAATCACCATGGAAACACACCTCTGGGTGTGGCTTTGAAAGCATTTCCTGAAAGGTTTAAGAGTGTAAAGAAGACCCACCCTGAATGTGGGTGACACCATCCAATGGGTGAATAAAAACAAGAAGACAGCACTGGAGAGATGGATCGGTAGACTGAGCACTTGCCAGGCAAGCACGAGGCCCTGAGTTTGGATCTGAAGGACCCTCAGGCGTGCCAGGTGGGCATGGCAGCCCACGCATGATCCCAGTGCACAGGACTTTACCCAAAGTCTCACAGAACTGTGGATCTAATCTGGGCTTCTCAACTCCAAAGCCTGGGCCCCTTCCTCACTCATAGAAACAGGAACTCTGTCGCCAGCCACAAACCCAGAGAGGAATGTGCACACAATAAACACGTGGAAGGCGACATGAAGGGTGGGTGAGGAAGGGAGGCTGGCCATAATGCCTACAATGTCTGAAAAACAAGGAGTGAATTGAAGAGGATTCATGAGACAAAGGGCAGATTTATACAATGAAAACAGAATGAAAACCAGCTAAATTCTCACACCATGCGCAGCCCCGCCAAGCAAGGCCGAGCCTACTGCCATGTTAACACTCCAGTTTTTCCCTGATGGCCACATACTTACATAGGTGTATGTCCAGTTCTGTCCATGTAAACAGTCTTCACTTTCTGATACAAAGTATTGAAGCTGTAACTTTAATATCTATCCTTATTCCTGAGTGCCTGTGCTATAAGCCAATAAATGGCTTCCCTATCATTTAGACATTTACAGTTTATCACTTGGAAATTTATAGTTTATATATTTTTTCTGACTATAAATATTAATGAGTTCCCCCTCCATTCCAGACTTTTTCCCTCCGTGGGATCATTTCCTGTATATATTTCTAGAAGTAGGAATATTGAGTCAGATGGCATGAGTGTTGTTTCAGGTAGGTGCTAACCTCACACACAGCTGGTGATGCAAACAGAGACTTACTCTTCACTCTAGCTGCATGGTGTTCCATGGAAGAACCATGATGCAGTCAGTGATCTTTGTGCTGGTGAACACTCATCAATTCCTTCCGTCACACTCTTCGTGGCAAAGCAAGATTCTGACCAGCGGCTTATCATAGTAGTCCTACAGGATGACAAAGAGCGGGACTTTCCTACTGCCTGGTGACACTGAGCCATCCTTAGACACAGTCACATGTTCATGCTGATACTGTAGCACGCAAACCATTGACATATAAAGCAGCGTGTGAGGCTGTCTCAGTGGTTATAATACTTGGGGCATAAGTATGCTGACCAGAGTTCAGATCCACAGAATCCACTTAAAATGCCAGTTGGACATGGTGTTGTGGGAGAATAAGCACTATGACATCAATGACAGTGGAAGAGGGATGTCACTGGTGACCCAAAGCCAGGATGGCTCCTGAAAGGCCTCAGTATCAGTCTGGTTTGCATTCTCATTCTATACTCTAAAATCACAAGGTGGAGTGTCAAACAAGTAAGATTTTACAGAAACCATTGTTTCAGTTTTTTCTCCAGGTCATTCTGTTCCTGGTACCTAGTGAAGTCATGCTTAGTAAATCGGCCGCACAAGCTTTAAGTAAATCACTAAAGAAATCAATAGATCAGTATCTAATAATTGACCTTTTCTACCTTATTCTATTTCAGTGGTCCCCTGTAATTCCAACCCTGCAAGGTAGAAATGAGATCCCCAGAGCAAGGTGACCAGTAAGGCTAGAAAAACAGTGAGCTCGGTTTGATTGAGAGACTCTGCATCAATGAATGAGGCAGAAGAGAGATGGGGGACGGTACCTTACATCAACCTCTGGCTTATACATGTATTACATGTATGTGTGTGTGAGCACACATGCACTCTCTATCTCTCTCATACACACACACACACCTACATATGTACAAGCATGCATATACACACATATTCAGACAACTCACACAAATGGAAAAGGAAAGAATAAAATACAGTACATACAATTGTGCATACACAAAATACTTGATGACAATGAACAACTGTCACTAGTGTATGTATTTCCTCTACCACTCTTTTAGTCATTATATTTTAATTTTTGTGTGTGTGTTTATATGTTCAGGTGCACATGCACAAGTGTGCGCATGTTTTGGAGGCCAGAGGATAACCTTGGGTCTCAGGAACGCTGTCCACCTTATTTTTTAGGCAGGGTCTTTCACTGGCCTGAGCTCACTCATTCGGTTAGGTTGGCTGGCCAGTGAGCCCCGCAGGGAGCTGCCTGTTTCTACCTCCCCAGCACTCGGATCACAAGCAGGCACCACTATGTCTAGCTTTCCTCTGCAGGTTCTTAGCATAAAACTCACTGTGCCATCTCTCATGCTTGCAAAGCAAACACTTTACTTACTGAGCCCTATCCTGTTAAAGCTGAACATGGTCTCGCTATGTCACCCTGACTGGCCTGGAACTCACTATGTAGAGCAGGCTGGCCTTGGTTACAAAATCTGACTGTGTCTGCCTCCTGCGTGTGTGCCACTATACCCAGAAAAAAAATGTTTATTTTGTGTGTGAGTATGTAGATTTTTTATATGCACCACATTTGTGCTTACTACATCTCTAATTTGTCCTGCCTCTCCACCCACCTCTGCCTCCAGAGAGCTGGAATTAAAGGCATGCTCCACCACACCATGATGCAATTAAAACCCTTTGTTGAAAATTTGGGGAAAATCCCAAAGGAATTAATTTATATATTCTAAATGACATTATATATTTATATTTTTAAAATTATATAGGATTTCCAAATGTCTCCAAGGCCCCATTTCTGCACATCTATAACCACAGCATGTGGGAGTTAGAGGCAAGAAGATTAAGAGTTGAAGATCATCATCAACTATCGAGCAAGTTCAAAGCCAGCCTGGAAGAGGTCGTGTCAAGTGGTTGACCTCCACTGTCTAGGTTTTTGTAAATACCCTCTGTAATATTGACACAATGATGAAACCACCTAATGATACATTTCTGAGCACACGCATCCTTCTTAAGTGGTGTGCACCTGTACAAATACCACCAGAAGCAATGTTCTTATGCATCTACCTGTGCACATGTGCATCTGCGAAGAACGGGCTCCTTAAAAGAGAGCTGGTGAACTGAAGTGCCTGTAGGTTTCCAGATCTTAGACACACTATTAAATTCTGCTCCAGTCCCTCCGACCATAATAGCACTGCCTTGCCACACAGCACTCAGCCGCAGAGAAGTCAGCCAATGGGAGCATCTCGAACGATATTTATTATTCAAATTCTTGCCAAATCTGTCTACTTTATATCTTCACACACACGCACATACCACACACACACACACACACACACACACAAAATCTGGCTTGATTTTGCCTGAGAAAATGACTTTCTACCTTAGCCATTTGTAATTAATTTAAACTTGTACTTCTGCCCCTCCCTACCTATAAAGTGCCTTCACAGGTATCTTTCTCCTTCATCTTTATTATTACTCTTATGTAGTGGTTGTCTTGGATGCCCCTGCTCTCTAGACAGTATTATCTTATTTGTTGATCCTTGCTGTGAGGGGAGACCTTGGCTCTCTGATGACAGCTATGTGCACCTGAGCACACACACAAACACAAACTTTAGGATGCTTGTAAATGCTTGTCTCCCACATCTGTTTCTTTTCACCTTTGAATAAATTAGTACCTTCCTGTCTTTGAGAGTTACTAGTAATTTCTACTGATTAATTTACTTTGGAAAAAAATCATCCATCTTTATAATTAAAAACTGTAAAGGAAAACAGAGTCCAGAGGACCCAGGTTCAATTACTGGCACCTGAATGGTGGATCAGAACTGCCAGCTCCCAAAGGAAACTGGGACAAGTCTCACTCAGTACTTGTGGCTTCACCCAGCCCCCTATCCTAAACCTCTCCAGCCTAGGGTCTGGGCTTTGCTTCCCTTCCCCCAGCTTCTCCTAAAGAAATCAGTCATCTTGGCTCCACTCTTGGCCTCTTTCTTGGTCCTCTCTCCAGCTGCTTGCCTTCTCTCCTCTCTCTTTTCTTCCTCTCTCACTCCCCACACTCCCTCCTCTCATGGCCCAGTTCAATCTGGTCTCTTCCAGATGCCTCTGGCTGTTCTCCCCTTGATATCTACAATAAACCATACCTTCTCAACCATACCTTGGAGCAGTTGCGTACTCATTTTCATCCCAGGGTATTTAATGCCCTCTTCTGGCCCCTTCAGGTATTGCACACTTGTGGTGTACAGACAAACACCAGGAAAAATTCCCCCTACACATAAAAAGTAAATAAAAATAAGATTATGCATAAAATAACTTTTTAACCCCCCTTTTCTCATCTCCATGTCCTCCACTGTCTAGCACAGTTGACAGTTATCATGAGGACCGCTGAGTGGCCCCTTCGGGATTATCTAAACTTCTGTGCACTGACTCCTGGAGACCTTCCTTCTCTAAGTAAGCTGCTTACTCTGACCCTTCTAAGTTACTTCAGATCAAACAGCAGGGAGCCTCCCGGTCTTCCTTCTCCCTCAAATCTGCAGAGTTCAGAAAAGGAGCTGGAATCACAGTTGAGCAGAAAACAGAAGGGAGTGAAGGTCAGAGGCTCAAAAATCAAGGTCATGAAGTTCATGATCAGCAGAGTCAGGGACATGCTCTGATGAGAGAAAAAGGAAGGACAGGTGGGTTCACAGGCACATCCTCCATCGTAATTAGCTATGAGCTAATCACACATTCGTGCAGATCTAGACAGGACTTGCCTAAATCACCATTACAAAATTCACAGATATGAAAAAATTGTCATAGGGCCACTGCTTTCATGGTAACCTCTGCCTCCAAATTCCTGTGTTTACTAAGTTTGTTCTTGCTGTCAGTATGGCCCATGTACCACAGATGAAACTCAGGTTTGAGCTTGACTCTCATTTCACCACACAAGTAAAGACAGTACCATTCACATCCGAAGAGAGCACCATCCAAACTTGTAATGGTAGGAGAATGCCCAGTGCCTAGGAGCCTTGAGCACTGCCTAGCTGCTAGGGTATTTAAGTGGCTGTCACTGCATAGATTCAGTTTGCTTTCTTAGACATGTCAAACTTACACCAACCAAACAGTAGGGCTCCTGCTGATTTGCTTGTTCCCCCAAATCTGCACAGTTCAAGAAATGAGTTGAACCTGTCAAGCAAAAAGCAGAACTAAGGGTTTGTCTAGTTTCTTACCTTCCAGAGAACCAGCTCATTCTTTCATTTATCTTTGGTGTTGTGTTTATCACCATTTTATCTATATCTGCTCTGGTCTTCACTGTTTCTTTACTTCTACGAATTTTTGGTTTAATTTGTTTTTAACTTGCTTTTCAAGTTCCTTGAGGGGCAGCAATAGTTTATCGAATATCTTTTTGCCTTTTAAAAGTTTGTGTGTGTGTGTGTGTGTGTGTGTGTGTGTGTGTCACCAGCATATTTGCCTCTGCACTGTATGTGTGCAGCAGCTAGGAGGCTACAAAAAGATGTCAGACCCTCTAGACATGAATCGTGGGTGACTGTCAGCCCCTACATGTGTGACTGCAACCAGAATCCAGGTCCTCTGCATGAGCAGTAGATGATCTTAACTACTGGCCTATCTCCAGCCCTTGAAACCTCCTCACCTTTTTCATGGGGCTTCTGATTGCTATAGACTTTCCTCCTCAAAGTGCTTATGCTATATTTGATCCAGTTCAATAGGATGTTGTCATTTTTACCTGTCTCAAGAAATTTTTAAATTTTGTTCCTTGATTTCTGCCTTGAGTCACTATTTTTTTTAAAAAATAAATTTTGCTCCATGTTTTGGTACCATTGTCAATGGTTTTCTCATTACTGGCTTCTAGTTTCATTGCATGTTGACATGAAAAAGCTTTTAATAGGATTTTAACTTTTAAATTTTGGTGAGACTTGCTTTGTGGCTTGTCATATCATCTATCATGGAGAATGTTCCATGATCTGATGACAAAAAAAAATTATGTGTATTTGGTAGTAGTTGAATGAAATGTTATGTGGATATCTGTTAGGTACATTTAACTTTGGGTATAATTCACCTCTGCTGTTTCTTTGTTGATTGTCTGCCTCAGTGATCTGTCCATTGCTAAAAGTGAGGTGTTCAAGTTCTGTGATAGCTAATTTTGGTTGTCAACTTTATTGGGTTAATAAACACCAAGTCATTAATAAAGCATAATTTTGTTTGTGTATGTGAAGGTATTTCCATAGAGAACTAAGGGAGGAAGAAAGACCCACGCTGAATGCAGATGGCATCATTGTTATTGGGGACATTGAGATTCCCTCTTTTACAGAGGTGTTTCTTAGTCTCATTGATAAAAGAATTTTTTAAGGTATGTAAGGGCTAGAGAGACAATTCAAGGGCTACAAGCACTGGCTGCTCTTCCAGAGGACCTACATTCCATTCCCAGGACCCACAAGGTGGTTCACAACCATATGTAACTTCAGTTGCAGGAGGTTCAGTGCCTACTTCCAGCCTCCATAGGCCACCTTCTGCCCATTTCCTGAGACCTTGAATGAGGCTGGATCCAAATGTAATGGGCTAATTTCCAGGCAGGAGAGTATTCAGACCATAGACTAGTCACTGCCTGCTGTCCTCATCCAGAAGCTACAGTGAGAAGGAGAAACAATAAAGCAAAAAGACATGAAAAGTGTGCTATGATGTGTCAAGGAAGGCAGTGTGGGCAAGTTTAAAGCTGCAGAGGAGGCAACTGTTACCATTAGACAGGCTACATCTGGGGCCGGGGAGATGGCTCAGTGGCTAAAATACTTGCAAGTGTGAGGCCCAGCTGGGAGGGTATGGCAGCCCACCTTCAGCCACAAGAGGATCCCTCAAGCAAGTTAATTTGCCAGAGCAACTAAACTGGAAAGCTCAGGGTTTGGGGAGAACCTTCAATATATAAAGTTCACAGCAATGGAAGAAGACTCCCAGTGTCCACCTCAGGCTTCTACACACATACAGGCACACACACACACACACACGACAGACACACATCTGTTGTAGGAGGCAACTAGTCTGTTCCAAGCTGCTCAGCCCCAAAATAAACCTTTTTATTGGGCAAAGTAATTTTTGGGGTGTTCACAGAGACCTTTTGGGTGATCTTGGTCCATCAAACCACATTAGTCTGGAAGGATTCCACAGGTTCTTATCCTCTGTGGAAACAAAAGAAGAACCTCTTTTCCAAAGTAACACGTCCTTAGACCCATATTTTGAAATCAAAGCACCTTTAAGATATTTATGTTGGTTTAGCTTAGCAGCCTGTACAATGAAATGTCTCTCTGTACTTAGCTTCTTCACAGTCAAAAAAATTCAAAGAAAACACAATAATATACACAATCCAGACTCTCTGTCTATATTCCATCTTTATGTGACTTTTCTTTATTCCTATTACTTTTTCTACAAGTTTGCTCTGTCTCTTTAAATACTTTGTTTTCTTTTTATAACTATACTCTTTTTCTCTACCAAGGCTATGTACATTTATTTAACACTGTGACCCATTTAGAGGTCTTTTTTTTTTATCTGAATCTGTCTTTATTGCGTATCTGTAATCTTTTCTGACCAGGATGGCTTCTCAAAATGCTAAGCACTTCTTAAAAACCTAAGCAGTATCATTACTAGGGCAAACAAGGCCCTGCCTGCTTGTTCTGCCCAGTCCAGCATGGTAGTGCTGTTTGCTGCTTCTGAGAGTCATGTACATTGCCCCATTTTTAGGCACAAAGTGGGTCTATGTTGCCATTACGCAAGTTGTAGCACTCTGCTCACAGAACCCATTTAAATGCTCTGTAGCCAGATCTCCCAAAAGAATCAAGAGTTCGTGCTGGCAGCACGGCCCAGTCTACTACCACTGAATCAGGAAGACCTCTCTTAAAGAAGCTGCAGCATGTCTCCAGCAAGCAAAGCCCATGGGGGTGTGTGTGGCTAAACTTTGTTTTTTAGTGTTTATAATTCCTTTCCAAGCCCTCTCAGGTTTTATGTGCATTTAGCTAGTACATGTTGGAGAGCCACTTTGTTGTAGGAGGCTGCTAGTTTGTTCCCAGCTGCTAAGCCCTGTGATAATCACACAGAAACCATATTATTTGCAATATTGTTTGGCCAATAGTTTAAGCATATTTCTGACTAATTCATATCTTAAATTAACCCATCTCCATTAATCTGTGTATCGCTACGAGACTGTGGCTTACCTGGTTAAGTTCTGGCATCTGTCTCCAGCAGGGCTACATGGCATCTCTCTGACTCTGCCCTCTTTCTCCCAGCATTAAGTTTAGTTTTCCCTGCCTAGCTAAGTTTCGCCTTGCTACAGGCCAAAGCAGTTTCTTTATTCATTAACCAATAAAAGCAGCACATAGACAGAAAGACCTCCCACACCATTTCCCCTTTTCTGTTTAAATAAAATGAGTGCAGGCACAC
>LOEQ01007873.1:8163-40565 GCA_001685075.1 Bramus lutescens
ACCCACCAAAGGGCTGGCCTATCAAAAGGCCAAGGCAGTTTCTTTATTAAACAAAGAAAATGACACATAGACAGATGACCCTCCTACAGCAGTAGGAGGTTTGACTCAGGGAGTGGCTGCCCACACGATACTAGGTCTAGGGTGTGTTCACTGCATGTCCTGCCCAAAACATCAAATGCTTTACTCAGGAAATAATGGCTTGATGTCTCAAGTATTGAAGCCAGTATATAATGATACTTCATTTGTATTTTAATAAATAAAGCTTGCCTGAAGATCAGAGAAGCAAACAGCCACCCTGGTTAGACCAGGCAGTGGTGACACACACCTTTAATCCCAGTAGCTACACTAGTTAGCCATAGAAACAGGGCAATAGTGGTGTACGCCTTTAATTCCAGCACTAGAAAGGAACATAAAGAAGGAAAAAGACAGTTCTCAGTCAGTCTCATTCTGGGGGTTCCTGGAGGCAGGATCGCCATTTTTGGACTGAGGTAGAGGTAAGAGCCAGTGGCTGGCTGCTTTGCTTGTCTGGTCTTCTGGTTGAACCCCATATCTGTCTCTGAGTTTTAATCGTGCTACACAAGTAACTATTCTGGTTGTCCTTTGTGTCATATTAAAGCAGTCTTTGCCTTCTTTGTCCTCTTTGGTTTTGGGGTATAAAAGCATATTTAAATTAAAGGTGGGCAAGTTCAATGCTTATTATACATTGAGTCACCCTCTTGGTAGTCTCCTGTGTCTCTGTTTCTTTCATATCTTTGTTCCCCCCACCTAACGTTCCTAATTCACACACTCCTACCCTGGAATGTACAAACCCATCATGGCTAGATCACGATAGAAGTCACCCCAAAATGTGACTTATGACAAATTCATTAAAGTTTAATTTAAAGCAGTGACTATGACCGGGTGGTGGTGGCGCATGCCTTTGATCCGTCACTTGGGAGGCAGAGTCAGTTAGATCTCTGTGAATTCAAGGCCAGACTGGTCTACAGAGTGAGTTCCAAGACAGGCTACAAAGCCATACTCAAACAAACAAGCAACAACAATAGTAAAAAGTGACTGTAACCACCATTTTACATGTGTATTTACCAACTTAAAATTGACTGTTGATATTATTACTGAAAAAAATTACCAGATTCTTGAATTGTCATATGTCTATATTAGAAACATGAATATTTTTTAAAAATTAAACTGTCTCAATTGTAAGCTGTTTGGAACTATTATCAATGTGTTTTGCATTCCCCCATTTTGTATTTCAGGCAGTCAACATAAAAAAATGACTGAGAAATTCATAAAACTTTTATTTAAGCACATAGTTCTGTTCTTTGAATTAAAGAATCAACATGAAGTTTAATCATTAATTTGTTGATGATTCTTAAAATTTCTTAGACATCTGTGTATTAACTCTCCTTAGGGGACCAGGAATTCTCCAGTGTTACCACTAGATGGCAGGGGCTTGGAGACTCATCCCCTAAAAGTATGTTAAATCTTAAAGCCCAGGAGACCTCTATCCAACACCAAGAACTCCAGGCAACTAAGGAAATACTGAAAGTAAGAAAAATAAATATCCCCCCCCCCGGGAAAAAGCACTCTGATTGGTTACCCAATACCAAACAGTCAACCCTGAAAAACGTGGGCAAGGAACATCGAGCAAGTTGTATTTATGTATGTACGGATATATGTGCATATAATTATACATGTATGTATGTAACAACAATTAATGAAAAAAGAGACCATGAATTTGAAAAGTTATATAGGAGGATTTGAAGGGAGGCAAAGGAAGGGGGAACTGTGCAATTTTATTATAATTAACACTGAAAAGAAAAATTTTAAAAAGCAATGTTAAACAAGACACAAAATCCTGTGGGTACAGTATAAATCAAAAAATTTGTAATACCTTGAGTCAAAGGAAAAAATGGAAGAATTAGTAAGAATTTTTTTCCTCATACCAGATTTAGCTTTCTTGGATGAAAATTTAGGACAGTAGAATTGTATAAATTAGCATGTATGGGAATAAGGAAGAAAATTAGTGGTAAAAATAAAATGTTTTCCATTAAATTTATCTATTTTTACTATAATAAATATCACAACAGAATAGTAATAGGAAGAACTATAGAAACTGAAACCCACGGATCCCCTTTTGAATTCTATATAGGTATGTATAAATTACATACACATAAACCATCAGGAGCACACGCCTGCAAGTTAGTTAGATATAAAGTGAAGACACGAGGTGCTTGGAGTACACTCTGCGAGGCCTATGGAGTGGCAGGCAGGAGTAAATTAATCTCAATAATTGGAGACAATGACAGGGAAACAGGACTGGTTTCCTGCTGGGCGGCATAGGGGAGATTAACAAGAACTCAAGAAACGCCACGGTCATTTCCAGTTCGATGAAACTGAAAACATTTTAGGCATTTTTCCAAACGGGGATGACTATCAACATTGATAGTACATCGCAGAGAGGGGTCTGCTTGCCTTTGGTACCCACCAGTACTCAATTCCAGCCGATCTGTAGATCCCGTCCAAGGAGCATCCCAGTGACTGGGAAAAGACTCATCCCACTGATGAAGAACTCCACTATGGAGCCCCAGCCCTTAACATCCCTCTCTCTACCAGGCCTCTCCTTGTTTGCCTTCCTCTCTTTAAGTTTCCAGCCTTAGTTTCCAACCCCTCCCCCTCCTCTTCACTAAGAGACTCCTAAGTTGCTGGCAATCTGCTGTTGGGGTCCAGGCAGGCTAGGGAAAGAAAACTCAGCCATCTTCCCTCTGAAGTCAACTCTTCCCTAGGCTGTTGCACGGTGTCATTATTTGATATTAAAGGAATACTCCTCTCTCCAAGAAAAATAAAACATGTGGACAACTAAACAATTAAAATGTCTTTCATTGAGTTAACTAATTATAAAACACCATGCTAATTTTCACTACCAACACAGTATCAGTTTTATTGAAAGGAAAAACATATATTGTTCAACCACTGAAACTGCACAATTCAAAGCTTTCATACATAGAGCAGGTTGTAAGACCATGACCACATTTTAATTTTAGAATATTTCTAACTCCTTAAAAAAATTGCTTTCATGCCTATCCCCATACACACACCCTTGCACCAACCATTCAGCTACTTTGTACATCTATGGGTTTTTATCTTATGGAACTCTCACATAAGTGAAATCATACAACGCATGGTCTTTTGTGACTGGCTTCATTCACTTAGCATGTTATCAAGGTTTGCCTATGCGGCATGTGACAACCTCACTACTTTTCACGCTGAAAACATTCTGTAATGCCTTTTCTATGCATTCAACAGTTGGTGGACATTTAGCTTGTTTCCACTTTTTTTGCTATCGAGAATAATGCTGTTGTGAGCATTAGCATTCAGTAATCTCTGTTCCCAGTTTTGGAATATATGCCTATGAGTAGAATCCATGAATTCTTGATCATTCTATACTGAAGTTTTAAGGAACTACCAAACAGGTCTTCATAGGCCCTCCACCATGCCATGGTCCCACCAGTGGTGTACAAATCTTCTACTTTCTGCTTGCCAACAGCAATTTTCTGGGGCGGACTATGACTGTTTATTTCTGGTATTTCAGAGGGAGAGTTGTGATTGCTTGGTTGTTCATTTGTTTGCTTTGAGAAAGGATCACACTGAGTAGTGCTAGTTGGCCTGGAACTCACTCTGTAGGCCAAGATGGCATCGAACACACAGGTCAACCAGCATCTACCTCCTGAGTGCTAGGATTAAGTGTTCTACTGCATTCAATCTGTGTTTGTTTCTTATGATCAACCTCCAAGGTGTGAAATGGAGCCACACACTGCAGAGTGGCATTTAGGCTAACAATATTCACCCCATGTGTTGGTGGCGCCATAAAAATCATAATGAAGCTGCAAATTCTTTGTCCTCCAGTAGTGTTTTAGCCATTGTAACAGCTTGGGGCAGTGCATTACACAGATGCCTGCAGAATTACCAGAGTGAATGAACCCACTGCACTGGCCCGTCCTGTAAAACTGCAGCATATACGATCACATGCAGTTCATACCTGATAATGAAAACAAACACCTTTATCACTGGTTTATGTGTTCAGTATGCTCTGCTTTCTGTATTAGTGCAGAGTGTATGCCTTCTATTTAAGTCCCTGAAAAACAAACAACATGCTGTATAATAATAGCAGCAGCCCATACCAGTCTCATTTCCTGAGTCTCTCGATTGCATCAAGAAGCCATGTGGGGCAGCTGGCCCTACTATCTATGTTTATATAAACACACTGTGATGTTTGCACAACAAAATCAGCTAATAACAAGTTTCTCTTCGTTCATACCCATTGATGACTGGTGCATGACAATGTGACACTAAGCCTTTAATCTGCATATCCCTAACAACACCTTATGATGTTAATCATGTTTTCATATGGACTGTCTGTTTTCTATGAACAAATAAATGCCTGTTTGAAGCCTTTGCTAACTTACTGTTGCATTGTCTTTTTAGTATGAAGTCCTCTATATAGTTTTATATGTCTCTAACCAGTATATAATTTGCAAATGTCTTTCTTGTTCCATGGCATATCTTTTCACTTCCTTTTATTTGTTGATTGTCTTTGTTTTTCAAGACAGGATTTCTCTATGTAGCCCTGGTTGTCCTGGAACTCACTTTCAGACCAAGCTGGCCAGAAACTCAGTTCCACCTGCTTCGGCCTCCCAAGTGCTGAGAATAAAGCCATGTGCCTGGCTATAAAGATGCCTTGCTATCTTTTCATTTCTTAGTGGCATACTCTGTAGACAGACACCGAAAGAGTATTTTGTTTTGTTTCTGGGGACAGAAAAAGTGACTGGGTGGGAAGTCAAGAGCACTTGCTGTGCAACGGACAAGAGTTCCATTCCCAGCATCCACATAACAAGCTGGGTGTGTTACAAAAGCCTGTGACTCCAGCTCCGATGGATCTGACACCCTTTTCTGGCCTCCACAGGTGCACAGGTGCATATACCCGGGCATACATGTGCACATACATTAACACAAGTACACACACACATACAAATATGTTAATTAGCCAGGTATAGTGGTATGTGCTCTCATTCCAGCACTCAGAGGGAAAAGCAGGTAAATCTGTTTGAGGTCAAGGCCAGCCAGGTCTACATAGCAAGTTCTAAACAAGCAGAGGCTATATAGTGAGACCCTGTCTCACTGTGTGTATGTGCGTGTGTGCGCGCGTGTGCATGTGTGCAATTAAAATAAATCTTTTAAATTTCAGTTTGCTATTCTTTGTTTTGTCACTTTTTCTTTGGGTGTCATATAAAAGAAACTAACACTGAACCCAAAATCTTCCATTTTCTCTATTTTTTTTAAGTCTTCTGTAACTTTAAGAAAGGGCCTGGGTAGATGTCTCAGTAGCTAAAAGGGCTAGGAACACACATAAATAGAAATAAAAAAACACATCTTTTTTTAAAATAAAGAACCAATAAAAGGAAAGAAGGTAAAAACATTACAATGTATACTTAAAACAATAAGCTAGATGGTGTCCTTTGACACTTGGAACTCGTGATATTCATCAAAGTGAGAATGAAAAATCATAATAAAAGACAATCTCCATGGCCAATTTTATTTGACTTGTCACCAGTTTCCTAGCTGAGATTAGAATATGTTCATCAACAACAACAAAAAAAAAAACAGGGGTTCTAAGTGTATTAATGCATCAGGTCATACTGTGGGTCCAGAACAAAAAGGAGACACAAGGGCTACGACCAGAACTGAGTCAGGCCCTGCTAAAGAAAATAAATCTGGAGCATGACCAAGTCCACAGATAAATTTAACCAAATGGAGCAAATTGAACTCATAGATATTCTGAGTGGGAAAATAGCAAAAATATAAATAACGGTACTACTATACATGTTAAACAGCTTATTCCCACATTCTATAGTAATGTGTGTATGCCACATACATCCATCCATATGAGTGTGGAAATAAAGGGTTGTAAAAGTACACGTTGCTAGAAGCTGCCTGCTTCCAGAAAAGCTGCTAGAGGATAGAAGTGGTCAGACTGAACTCGGGCTTTGTTTAAAACGGCTGATTTTTTTAATGGCAAGAATATATTCATGAATAAGTTACATGACCACTATGGTTTGAAAGCATTCCTCAAGTCATGCATTAAAAACTTAATTATCAAAGTCAATGATATTTGAGAGCTCAGACCTTTGGGAAGTGATTACATTCTCAAGGCAAATCCCTCAGGAAGGGACTAAGGCATTCATGGCTTAATGAGCTATCCTGGGAGTGGCTTTGTTATAAGATCCAGTTTATTCTCTCTTCCCTGCTCTGTACCATCATGCAATACCCACCTTCACGTTATGATGCACGAAAAAGAGACCCTCACCCAATGCCATGCTCTGGAACTTCCCAGTCTCTAGAACTATGGGATAAATTACCCAGTCTATCATATACAGTAATAAAAACAGAAGTAGAGAATGACTTAACTAAATATACTTCTTCATTATTTAGAAAACTATTAATAAAAACTGGAAAGTACAATAATTTGGAAAAAACAAGGATACAGTTAGCCAGCTTATGAAGTATGGAAGGAATGGCTTAAGGCTTGCAAAAATATACTACCAAATTCTGACGTAATGCTTTTTGCAAGGCACTGATATCAGTGGTTCTGTCACATGGGAAAACTGTAATAATTAGGCAGTGGTAGATTTTTTTGGAGCTCAATTTCTCAGAAAAAAAAATGAACTCTAAACTTTCCCTCCCACTTTGATAACCCTGAAAGGATGTCTCTGTCTGGAAGTTACAGAGGGAAGAAACTGACAAATATATTGATACGGATTCTTGTGTAAGGATTTAAGGTCTGGGGTGTATCACATGAAATAAACCATCTGTGAACCAACATGGTACAACAAAATGACAGGTGGCCTGTCAAACCACAGCCTAAAACTGAAATATCAAACACTGTTTTAAGGACAAAGAGAAGGTTCCATGGCTAAAAGCAAATGCTGCTCTTCCAGAAGACTCAAGTTCAGTTCCTATAACCTGGGTCCCAGGACCCTCATCAGATGGCTCACAACCACCTGTAATTCCAGCTCTAGGGATCTGTCTTCTTCTGACATCCAAGGACATTGTACTAATGGACACACACACACAGTCATATATGCATTCACACACAAAGATATACACACAGTTTTCATTTTAAGAAATAAATCTTTCAAATATTTTCCATCTTGTCATTTCTTAATTACTTCACTCCAGCCCTAACCCTAACCTTACCCGTAGTTCTGTCTAACCCTAACCCTGAACTATTCCTCACTAACTGAAATTCCCATCACCATGCCAAAAACTTTCCCAACCAACTTTCTGAACACTAATCACACTTTTGAACATTTTTAAAGGTAAGATAAGGGTGAAAAAAGAATAATGAGAAAGTCATTTGTTTATGTGCCAAGTCTCTCAAAAAGTTTTCCAAATCATGACCTAATCTAAAATGTTCTAAAAGTACAAGATAAGATTACATTTGTTTCCATGTGCCCTACAGAAACCCAGTGAAAAGTAGTCTAGTGGGGAGGGGGGATAGGGTACATGCTGAGAGCAACAGAATTTCCTGATGGTACTGGTCATGCTAGGACTCAAACCCTTCCTCCTCTCTACAGAGTCTGAGACAGAAACCAAAGAGGAGAAATTCAGTATGTTGGGAGATTGACCTGGAACAAGAAACTCTCAAGCATGAGAGCCTCTCTTCTTGTGTTCTTGTGGGGGCCACCAGTCCAAGGTGGTCTTATTCTCAGGAGGCCATATGGGCTATGAAGGACCCAAACTCACTGTCGTATCAGGAAATAAAAGTTGGTAAAGTGGTCATTGGGGACGATTCAAGTTCTGGCACTAAATGTGAAAGTGTGGATTTTATTCTCAAAGTCACAGGAGGCTTCCCGGTCATCAGTGACATCCAAGATGTTCTTTAGTAACCCTCCAAAGCCTGCCTCACTACCTCTTGAGTTCATGATGTTTAGCACCTTTCTACCATGTAGCAAGACAGCAATCACTGATGTACTAGGGATGAGTACACAAAAAGCCAAGTCACTGAGTTTCCCACACAGCTCTAGAATGGTCTGGCCCACCAGCCTTAGTAACACCAGTAGGTACACGGATAATTTTTTGGTAACATATTAGCTACTGTGCTACATTTTCCAAGGGCAGCCTACCCACAGTCTTCAGCATTACCCTTACTTGATCCCGGTGGGACCTTGCTCCTGGAAGATGGAGTCGGACTTCCCTTTCAAAAATTCCCATTCTCAGCCTTCACAGTATCATTGAAACGTCCTTGTAATGAATTACACTGGAACACGTAGACAACGTAGCTGAAATTAAGAAAAAAAAAGTGTCATTGATTTTTTACAAGTCAACTTTGCCAGAGCTAAAAGCACCCTTGGTGACCAGATGCCCAGTACAGTCAAATCTGGCCTTTGTCATCATGTCTGAAACACAGCCAGCACCAAATGAGAGGATGTGGCTATCTGTCAAGCAGGACAAGCAGGGAACCAGAGGCAAGATTTGTGGCACTCTTGTGGTGAAAAAACAAAAGGTCAATCCTTCTGAGAAACACATGAATTACTAGAAAAATCTCCAGATTACCGATGAGGAAAGATGGAAAAGGGGAGTTTCCCGTGTGATTCTCATTTTTTTCTGTCTTTAAAGATAAAACACAAATAAATAATTAAAGGCATAAATTTAAAACGCGAGCACTCTGTTTTCCAGTGTGCTTTTGTATACATTCCTGAGTGACTGCACATATTGTGAATGGACTTCTGATTGATTTTCCATTACTAACTACAGATGTGCACACATCCATCCATTCTTTCAGACTATGCCTCAGGGGTCCAATAACATCCATTTGCACAATGGCCGGAGACAGTTAGAAGTGGTGCTGCAGGCCCTAGGCAAGTGGAGGTAACTGAACTGTATGTGAACTGAACACATGACCTTGGCCTCTGCTAAGCTGCAACAGCAGAGTTTTAGACTCAACCGATACTTGTGCAAATAAAAGCACAGTTGAAGAATAACAATGATTTGAAAAGTAAATGTAAATTATTGGAAACTTAGACAGAAAATAATAGAATAGACAATAGATGCCCATTCTTGAATCACATTCAAAGTAATTGCAATTATTGTTTTAAATTTCCAATAGTTGTTGGTGGGATGCGGTTGAAGGTTCTTTTAAATAAAAAAAATTCTGTAGGAGTATTTAAAAGTCTTTTGAAAGGTAATCTATGAAAAAATCAGTACACAAAATCCTGCAAGTTAGAAATTAGTTGCTATGGAAACTAATAACCTATTAGTGATAAATGGTTACATTATGAAAGGGAAAAGTTCACAAGTGATAGGAGGTTAGTCACTAGTTCCTGGATGTGCTGATTCTGAAATAAAATAAAAGCAACTAACAGTGCTCAACACAAACTCCTGGTGATGGGGAAGCTCTGTCAACCAATCACATCTAGTTCAGGCATGGCTACCTGGGACCCAGGAAGAAAAACTGGGAGGACCCAGTTGTGCGCTCTCTCTCTCTCTCGCTCTCCCTCTCTGCCTGGTCCCCACTGTACGGATAGGAAGTCGGACCTCCCACTCTTGTAGTGTGAGTTTTCCCCCTTATAACCATTAAAATACAATTGTTATTCTTGAGCTGGCCTGGTTATTTATCGTACCGACCTAATTCGCAACATCCTAGCAACATGGACATCTTTCAGCAGGTGAATGAAAGAGCCAGACTAAGCGTGAGGGAGGAACTTCAATGGCTAACATATTGATAAACTATATAACACAATACCCAGTATTCAGTCAAAGATCAACCTATAGGTTTCTTGGAGGGTGTTTTTAAGTTATAATGACTTAAGGCTTAGACCTTACAGTAGACTTAGAGTCAAGCAGGTTATCTTCTACAGAGATGGTAAGTGTCTGCTTATTAGCTGAAGATCTTCTGAGAACAGACTGAACAGTGTGCAGAGGGAGAGGGAAGTTTGCTTCCTATCTGTAATGAATCTAAAACTGAAGAGGCTCTTCTCTGCTTCTTAGCCTGCTAAACTGTCCAGTGATCCCTGACCAGCTCGTGTGATTGTGGCAGCTGACAAGGACAAACATACAGGAACCAAGTTATGCCCTATTAATTCTTTTTATCTGGCACATTAACTAATGTCTACAAAGTAGAGTTCCTCCTAATAAAAATATAAATGTATGTTCTGCTGCTACTTTTAAATATATCCATCTTCATGAAAAAGGTAAAGGAAAAGTAGATTCATTTACTCAACAGTGCCGAAGTATGCATCAGGCTTTTATGTTGGTGGCAACCACCATTGAGAGCAACTAATTTAATCTCCTTGTTCAACTAATAATTTGCATATAATTATCTTTCCCTGGAGATTTTACTGTTAAGAATTAGTCACCACACTGACAATCACAAACTTTAAATCTGCTCGATGGCTAGAGGTTTCACTGGGTATTAATACACTGTATTAATACATTTACACTGACACCATGAGTCTAATAGATGTGAATCTATCCTCTTCAGCCCAAATCCTCAGAAAATGGCTTTGTCTTAAGGGGAAAAAAGGTAGTTCACTAGTTAAAGAATTCAGAGGAAAGGCAGAAGAAATGAATCATTGTAGCATGATTTAAAAAAGTAGAGATAGATGCTGGGGTTCAACCTGAAGGTCAGAAAAGCAAAGCAACCAGCCACTGGCTCTTACCTCTACCTCAGTCTGAAATGGTGATCCTCAAAATGAGACTGAGTGAGAGCTGTCTCCTCCCCTTCTATATTCCTTTCTAGGGCTGAGATCAACGGCGTGCACCACTGGGATTAAAAGCATGCACCACCTGGTTTCTATGACAACTAGTGTGGCTACTGGGATTAAAGGTGTGTGTCACCACTACCTGGTCTGTAAGGCTGACCAGTGCAGCTATTTACTCTTTGATCTTCAGGCAAGCTTTATTTGTTAAAATACAAAAGAAGCATCACTACAAGCCATTGTCTTAGTTACTTTTCTATTTCTGAGACAAAACCTGATGATCAAGGCAACTTTTTGCTTGTTTGTTTGCTTTTTGAGTCAGGGTTTCTCTGTGTAGCCTTGGCTGTCCTGGAACTCAATCTGTAGACCAGGCTGGCCTCACACTCAGAGATTTGCCTGTTTCTGCCTCCTGAGTGCTAGGATTAAAGGTATGTACTACTACACCTGGCATTGAGGCAATTTATAAAAGAACATTTACAGTTTCAGAGGGTTAGTGTCCAAGATGACAGAGCAAAGGCTTGATGGCGGGAACAGTTGGGAATTCACATGTTGACTCACAAGTAAGAGGCACACTGGAGATGACAGATGTCTTTTGAAAACTCAAAGCCCACCCCCAATGACAGACATACCTCCTCCAACAAGGCCACACCTCCTAATCCTTCCCACGCAGTTCTACCAGCTGAGAGCCAAGTATCCACACATATGAGTCTATGGGAGCTGTTCTCATTCAAACCACCGCAGAAACACATGACCGAAGTCAGAGATCCACATGATCATCTCACGTGAACAGAGGAGAAGCCAATCACTCGAGCAAGGTTGTGAGAGATGCTGGGAGGGAGTGGGTTCGCTGGAGTTAGTGCATTCTCTGATTGCAATGATGAGATGCTTGTACTACATCCCGAAGCCAGAGAGAATGGAATACGCATGGCATGAAGGCAGCAGAGGGGGCTATTTGGGTGGAAGGAGAAGTGTAAGAACTGCAGCAGGGGATGAATGAAAACCAAGTGTTGTGTCACATACGTATGAAAGTGCCATGTTACCCATGACTTTCTATAATGACTTAAAAGAGAAAAAGGAAATTTCAAAGAGAGAGAACAATAATTTCCCTAGGAAGGTGTTGAACATTATAGGGAGTTATGTTCACCCTCTTACTAGTCACAAAAGAGTTCAGAAAACATAGAAGGAAGGCAAAATCAAAGTAAAAATGAACCAGGCAGCAGGCCGTCTCCAATCTGTTGGGTGTTATATTTTGCATATTTTATAATTAAATGAGATGTGTGATAAAATTGTTTTCAGAGCATGAACAACTACTTAGTTTTCCTAATAAGACTGTGTAGTACTCCCTATATTATCTGCCAGCTGTTACCACACTAACAATGCTGGGTCCCAGAGAAAAGCCTGGCTGTTTTTCACTATTTTCCTGTATTAAAAGGCTTTAATGATGTGGGTACAATTTTACTGAGACAATATTTTTAATTCTGCACCTGCACACTGAATAATCTCAAGCTATGTTGATAAGTGGCACCTTAGATCTATGTTACAGCTTACTCCTAACAAGGGTAACTGATGTATATTTAGTATCTTGTATTAGAATGTCCATACATTTACTTTTATTCATAAAACCATAGAACTCTGAAATAAGATACAAAGCTGTGAAAGAAAATATATTTTAAGTTCTCAAAATTCCAATTCTATCTCATCATTTTCCACTCAAAGAGGACTTAAGCCACCACCTACCTCATGGTTTTCATGCATGAGAGTTTAATAAACATGCAAGTTCCAAGGCTCGGTGGGTTGAGCAAGGCTCAGGGATCTACATTTAAAATAAGAAGTTAGGATGGTCCTTGAACTTCAGGCTGAAAATTACCAGTTTGTACCTTATGTACACACCATAGAATTTAGCCTCGGAGAGGATAAATGGCTTGCCCAATCCACACAGCTAAATGCTCACAGTCAGGTAGAACTGGTGCAGTCTCTCTGTTCTGTATTCACACTCCCGGCCCTGATGGATCAAAATAAATAAGTAAGTAAGGGCTGAGGATCAGTTCAGAGGCTGTACATCTGTCCAGCATCTGCAAAGTCTTAGGTACAATCCCCAATACTGGATTAAGAAAAAGAAAAGATGGAGGAAGAAAAGTCAGAGGAGGAGGAGCAAGAAGAGGACTGAGATGGGGGAGGGTAAGGGATAGTAAACTGCCTTGCTTGGGAATGCACAGTCAGGAGGCAAAATTAGGAATTAGTGGACAAAAATACAGGGAAAGTGGAAGGGGCTGCCAAGACAAAGGGCATGCGGCTCCCACTAGGGTGCTGGCCACATTGTGCCTCTGGGTCTGCGCGAAGGTTAAGTTTGGAAGATTTTACTTGTATTAAGAGCTCTAGAGATAGCTAAGTGGTTAACCACACATACTGCTCCTCGAGAGATCTGAACTGGATCAAACACCCACACCAGGGAGCTCACAACTGTCTCTAGTTCCATCTCCAGGGAATCTGATACTTTGGGCCTCTGTGGGCACAGGAATAATGTGCACAAATCCACACACAAATGCATACACAAACACATAATTTAAGAAACATAAATCTTTAACATGTTTTTAAAAGATAAATATAGTATATTAAATCCAAAGATATTATTATCAGGCATCCCTGTTTTAGACATGAGCGTGGTCTCTCCACATTGCCTAATAAACTAACAAGAGTGCAGCTGTGCATCAGGTCTTTGTAAATATTTACCCATGTCCTGGCTCAGAGGACTCACACCCCAAGGCTGTTGTGAAGTGTAATTGGGAAACATTTGATCAGACGTTGCCAAGATCCATTCAACACTAACTATATCATCAACCTAGTTCCATATGACTGACAGGTTCAGCCCTGGTCGTGTCAAATCATCAGTCTGAAAAGAGGTAAGTTTTCTCGTTCCAGCAATGTTTTCAGATACGGTCTCTATAGTTTCCCAACCACAAATAGAGAAATAACACACTTCCTAAAGGGAAAGAGAAGTGAGCTTCTGATTTTCAGTGGGGTACAGATTGCCATTTTTGTCATGGGGAGAATATGTCTCAATCTTTGATTATCTGTGTTTGACCTAGAAACCAAATTGAAATGTTAACCAAGATACTAAACATGAAAACAATTATGGTTTATAGTTCATTACTGGAACTGACTAGTGCCACATGGACACCAAGAGAAGCTGTTTTGAATGACGGGTATGTATGTGTAACAATACTAAAGTTACAGAACAATCATAAATCTAAAGGGTTTTCTTTTAATTTTGGTATTTTGAGACAGGGTTTAATGGTCCTTACTGTCCTGGAACTCACTCTGTAGACCAGGCTGGCCTTGTACTCACAGAGATCCGCCTGCCTCTACCTCCCAAGTGCTGGGATTAAAGGCATGCACCACCATCAAGCTTTTATTTTTTAAGTATAATTTATTTATTTCATTCATGAGCATTGATGGTGTTTTGCCTTTATGTATGTTTGTATGAAGGTGTCTGATCCCCTGGAGATGGAGTTATAGGCAATTGTGAACTTCACGTGGGTGCAAGGAATTGAACCCGGGTCCTCTGAAAGAGTAGTGAGTACTCCTAACTCCTGAGCCTTCTCTCCAGCCTTCTAGATTGAGCATAGATTTTCTTTTCTTCTCAGGTATGAGACAGGTGTTGTTGAACTATTTCAACTATATTGCATAAGTTAATTTCACAAATCCTTTCCTTTATGTCTTGTGTGCACGTCTGTGAATACATATATTCAACTGATTCCGTACCTCTACAGAACCCTGACTAATGCAGCCACGGAGAGCAATATGCAGATTCAACGCAATTCTCATCAAAATTCTAACACCATTCTTCACAAAAGCACAGTCCTAAAGTTCATGTGGAAGCAGAGAAAAGTCTGTATAGCCTTTTTTTGGTGGCATTTGCCAGTAGTGCAGTACTGGAAAAGAGAGGAGGTGAGCAGGGGCAGTCCCTGGAGGTTGCTGGTCATCCAGCCTCTCTACAGTTGCTGAGCTCTAGGTTTAGAGAAAGACCCTGTCTCATTAATCAATAAGTCAATCAACAAATCAATAAATGGAAAAGTAGCAAAGGAACCGAACTGATGGTATAGCCGTAAGAATCCTAAGCAAAAAGAGCAATACTGGAAGTACCACCATACCTGATTTCAAGATATATTACAGAATCACATTCATAAAAACAGCATGAAACTGCTACAAAAACAGATTTGTAGAACCATGAAACAGAATGAGGACTTAGAGTTTCGATTGCTGTGATGAAAGGCCATAACCAAAAAGCAAGTTGGGGAGGAACGGGTTTGTTCAGCTTACACTTCCACAGTTCACTTCATCACTGAAGGAAGTCAGAATAGGAACTCAAACAGAGCAGAATCCTGGATGCAAGAGTTTTTGCAGAGGCCATGTGAGGGCGATGCTTACTGACTTCCTTCCCACGGCTTGCTCAGCCTGCTTTGTTACAGAACTAAGGACCACCAGCCCAGGGATGGCACCACCTACAATGGGCTGGGCCCTCCCTCACTGATCAGTAATTGAGACAATGCCTTACAGCTAGATCTCATGGAGTCACTTCCTCAGCGAAGGTTCCTTTTTTTCTAATGACTCTAGATTGTCAAGTTGATGCAAAAACAGCCAGTACAAGGACCTACATATAAACATACCCAGCTATGGCTACCTGCTTTGTTTTGTTTTAACAATGTGAAAAAATATATACACCGGAATAAATTACAGACTCTTCAACAAAAGGTGCTAGTAAATCTTTGTATCCATGTGGAGAAAATTGAAAGCAGAGCTGGAAAGATGGTTTTAATGGTGATGTGCCTGCCGCACCAGCATGAGGGCCTGGCACCAATATTCAACATGATGGCATTTGCCAGTAGTGCAGCTCCGGAAAAGTGAGGAGGTGGAGAGAGATCATCTCTGGAGTTCACTGGTCATCCAGGTTCTCTACAGTTGTTGAGCTTAGGGTTCAGAGAAAGACCCTGTCTCATAAACCAACCAATCGGCCAATCAATCAATCAATAAAGGGGGGAGGAACAAAGGAACATAACTGATGCTGACTTCTGGGCACACATATGCTTGCACACCAACACATATGTGCATGCACATAAACAGACACATGCGTATAATGCACCCAAGACAATTAAACTAGATCCCTAGCTCTCACCCTGCTCAAAAATCAGCTCCAAATGTATTAGAGACCTTAATATAAGATCTGAATCCTAAAACTTTTGTTATCCCTGACAGTGACTCTGATCTCAAGTGAGTACTCCCAGGTTGGTGGAAAGTGGTACCTACTGGTATTGAAGACTGACAGTGTCAACACAAGGTTTTGTTGTGGTGGTGGTGTTTTTGACCAATGATGGGTACTAGGAAAACTTTTAAAAGAGTACATTTACTTTGTGAAAAAAATACAAAGAATTTTCTTTACTTGCTTAGTTGAAACGATTCAGTTTAGGATAGATATACCCTAAACAAGGAAGATGGATGTATGGTAACTCTCCTTTGCAGCATAGCAAAACAAAGAGGACAGAAACAGACCAGGGACAAAGTCCTTTGTGAAGAAGTCCCAGCTACCAGTGCAGCAAAGCTCAGAGTACTCTCGCTACCTCCACTTCTGGAGAAGATGCTAAGAAGCTCTGGAACGCTAGCTCTGCTCCTTCTGTTCTGAGTAGTGTAAGGAAGTTCAGGATCAGCTTCCATGGCCTCCCATAACAGGAACAGTTGGAAAGGTCCCTCCCTTAATAGTCACGCTCCCTCTGCTACATCTCTGAGAGAGCAGAAAAGCACTAGCCCAAAGAACAGAGCGGTAAGCTCCCAGAGGAGGACTGTGGGACATGAAGGTATCTTTATATGCCTACAGATATAAACTATTTATTTACTCATGTTTTCACTAAATGCCTCCAGGTTGCTTTCCATAAAGAATAAAAATAATGTTTGTTCTTTTTTACTTCATTTAGAGTATGCAAACACCCAGTGAGAGCTTCTTAGCATTTCCCATGACCACTATAAAGCATTTAAACCTTCCAGACAACTGCGCTGGGATCGTGACTTAGTGACAAAGCATGCGATTGGCAGGTGGGACTTCTTGATTAAATCATCAGCTACACAAATAAAAACTGATAACATTCACACTGAAATAATGTAAAAGAAACTCCCTGTGTTACAGAAATTCTTACTCTTTTCATCTCCTCTCTTTTGGGAAAAAGGTCATTTAGATTCATTTACTGTACTTGTTCCCTAGTGTGATTACCAAGATAAGGTAGAAAGATGCTGTGATGGCAGCTGCTGGAAGCATAAACTCTTGGTAGTGTTCCTTCCATTATTATCATAAGCTAGCAATGTAGACCAGGATGGTACAACTAGTGCTGTGTGTTACAGAATGGTATCATTCGTTCAACTTCCTCCTACTGTGAGAAACTGATGTGGAAATCATGCTTTGGAGCATGGAAACTGTGAGCCAACATACCCCATATTATTAATAAACAAAAGGAAATGAGGTGCAAAATGTATAGTTAAGAGGGAGAGAGCGGACCTAGAATGCCCACAAAGCTCTGTTTGATCCTTAGTACTGCCAAAAGCAAAAGAGAGAGAAAAGGGAAAAGAGGAATTGATTTAGCTGTCTCCAGTGAGCTTGCTATAATGAACTGTGACAAGATGGCCACCTTTAAACAGGAGCTACTTAAACATAACAGTGATAGAGTATGGAAAAACTGTCCTAGCCAGAACCTGGAAACAACCTGAATGCCCCTCGACCCAAGAATGGATAAGGAAAATGTGGTACATTTACACAATGGAGTGCTACACAGCAGAAAAACTAATGACTGCTTGAATTTTGCAGGAAAATGTATGGAGCTAGAAAACATCATTTTGAATGAGCTAACCCAGACCCAGAAAGACAATTATCACATGTACTCACTCAGAAGTGGTTTTTAAACATAAAGCAAAGAAAACCAGCCTACAAATCACAATCCCAGAGAAAAGACAACAATGAGGACTCTAAGAGAGACATACATGGATCTAATCTACATGAGAAGTAGAAAGTAGAAAAAGACAAGATCTCCTGAGTAAATTGGGAGCATGGGGAGGGACCTTGGGAGAGGATTGAAGGGGAGGGGAGAAACAGGAAGAGGAGCAGAGAAAAATATAGAGCTCAATAAAAATCAATTATATATACAATTAATTTATATATATTATATATAATATATATAAAGAAAACATTTAATTGGGGTGGCTTGCTTACAGCTTCATGGCAGGGCATGTAGATAGATGTGGTGCTAGAGTAGCTGCTGAAAGTCCTACATCTTGTAGGCAACAGGAAGTCAACTGAAACACCTGGTGGTATCCTGAGCATAGGAAACCCCCACAGGGACACACTTCCTCCAATAAGGCCATACCCACTTCAGCAAAGCCACACCTCCAAATAGTCCCACTCCATATGAGATTATGGGGACCAATTACATTCAAAAAACCATATATAGTATATAATGTGTATCATATAGAGAGAATAACATTCCAGACATGGGAAATCTCCTTTTAAGTCGGTGAAGAGAATAAAAAAGAACACCCCCACCCGCCGGCAATCATACTATTGCCATTTCTCTTGGTTGCCTCCTGGAATTTGAAGGTATGACCCTATTACTAAAGACATCACTGTTCAGACACAGGGCTTGGAAGACAGAGTTAGATCTGATCTCAAAGACTTCTCCCTGAACAACTCTCATAGTATCCAAAGATGCTGTACCAGATGCCAAGGAAGAAAAGCAAACAACAGTCCCACTCAGCTGTAAACCACAAGGTTTGGCGTATCCCTAAGGATGCAATAGTGGCCTTTATATTTTAGGAGTCACCAATAGCTATCCAATTGGATTAAGGGCTACTCAGTGGGAGGGAATTCATTCCCAATGCTATAAACCTAACTAACTACTAATTAGCTAACTACTAAACCTGGCTAATACCACAGACCTACATGAGTACCTACTTTCCCCATTTTGCTAAAACAGTATAATTTCTAGCTGCATTCTAAATAATTATCCCTATATCCACAGATAAGTGTAGCTTTCAATCCCTGCACTTCCATTTTGTAGCAGAGACCACAGCTGGTCCAACTGCGGGAAACCACTGCCTATGGTCTGCACAATTCTGATACCTCTACAACACAACTCCTACCTCTACGACTCAGAGACTATTGATTAAGAGGGAGCAGAAATACTGAAGGAGCCAGAAGACCAGGACATCTCCAACAAAATAATGTCTTCTATGACAGGCAAGCTGCACCTATAAAATCTCAAAAATATGGGTGCTTAAGTAAGACCCACACAATCACAGCACCAGGAGACGAGCCACTGTAGATGGCAGAAATCTTCCAAGGTCCTACCCTAGATAAAGAGCGATGGGCAATTAATAGCTACTGAGAAAAGGACAATCAGTCTCCGCTAGGGATAAATGTCCTACAAATTACCCAATCCCAACCAGCTCTAAATACACACATAATGGCAACCAAATGAACACAGCAGGATGAATATATACACATACATATATTCATACACACACGTGCATGCAACAATGGCTAAAGAAGAGACCATGAGTTTAAGAGAGAATTAGGGAGGGAGGAAAGCAAAATATGGGAAAATGTAAATACAGCTTTCAGGTAAGACACTCTCAAAAAAAATCTTTAATAAGACAAGTATCAGTAGGCAGAAAAAAAGAGTTCAATCCTAAAATAAAATCTCATCCAGCACCCACTGAGTGACATTTCCTAGAATTTAAAAACAATTAATGGGAAGGAAGCCTTGGATATGCTGATTAACCTGTAAGTTTGTTATTGGAAAAAGAAAGCAAGGTCGAAAGATCATTGTTTTAACAACCTTTCTTTTGGCTAGTCTGAAAGATTAGATAACCAGTTACATAACAAGCTATCTAAAGTACCAGGCTGAATCCAAGAAACATCAATGTAACACCTGAGCTTTCACACATAGTACACAAGCCTGCAAGACTTTCTCTTGTACAGGACTGTAGCCTAAAGTGCTTACACATGTCACTACTAACATAAAGGGCAGTCAAAGCCTTCCTGGGAGCGGGAAAGACGGTTCTCTTCAACCTTGACAATAAACACTTGGCTGTAGAATATAAATAACTAATCTCTACAGGGATCATTTAAAAAACACAGTCTTTTAGATGTTTGGACAGTTATTCATAAAACATTGGGGGGTTAAGAGTAAAACTCCCTTGAAGATGGAGGGGTTTGTCTCAGTTGTAGAGTGCTTGCCTAGCATCATAAGGCCCCTGAAACAATGTCCAGCACAACAAATTAAAAAAAAAAGTTTCAGTAATTAGTTAATAAATGTGGGTAGGGGGCCAGGACAATGAAATTGGAGCAGCAAAGTAAGTGGAGATGAAGAAAAGGAAAATAAGAATGAGCATTAAATTAGTAAGGTGAAATCTATAAATAAAATTTGGGGTGATAAACTCTTCAAATTAAACAAATCTTACATTCAGTTAGAAGCTCTGCCTCAGCCCCACTCTTCCCTCTCCAAACCCTGCCCCCCCCCGAAAATCCCCAAAAGTCCAGGCCCTTCTGCCAAAGCGCAAGACCACGCCCACAGAATATTTAAACTCCCGTCTATAGTCCTGGGATGTGATTTCTCTTCCTCCCTCCCCTGTGCCACTTCTGACTAACTGGAGAGTCACGGAGAGTGCTTGGCTCATTAAACCTGGACTTCTAATTCTTTTTATTCTGGCTTATTGTATCAGCAGAGAAACCCACTATCAGGGATTCAAAATTACCTATCACTAAATCATAAGTCTGTAAAATGCTGCCATGGGGCTCTCTCACAGCCCAAGGGAGAGTGGTAGGAACTAGTGGCTATCAGCAGGCCTCCTACCAGATAAAGCTAGTGAATAGGGAAAGTTCGTTTTGAGCAGCTCATCTTAAAATCTTTTCTACCTGCTTCTTCCTTTGACAATCTTCTTGTTAAAAAAAAACTGTAAAAACTTTTTTTTTCAGACTTGGGCCTGAGGGGAGATGGGTTCACTGTAATGATCTGTCCTGTCCCTGTAAGAGACAAGCCACGCCCACTCCTCCCCCCAACACACTCAGGCAAGCTGATCTTCAGCTTCTAGCCTGAGTCCCTTCCTTTCTGTCTCTCCTTTCTCCTCATTTCTTTCCTCCCCCCTTGCCTCTCTCTCTCTGCTCTTCCCCTTTTCCCCTTCCCTTGCATAACCCACTAAATAAATATCCAACCTCACTCTGCATGGCATGCCTATCCATCTTGGTCTCTCAGCAGTCATGCAGCTTCCTGCCTGGGACCAGGCTGCCTTCATGGCCTGCCATGGTCTCAGGACCCATCACTTGGGGACCTGTAGCATTTTACTTAAACCATTACATTTGCTTTATCAGGAATCTGGGTTTATGTGGCTTGCTGTCATCTTGGCTGGTGACCTCATCAATATGGAAGCAGTCATGTGACTTCACCACCATCTTGGTTAATGTAACCAAATAACATAACCAAGTATGGCAACACCCTTAGAACTTCTAGGGCATACTGAGCCCCCAGGTTATCATCTCATTTCCTCTTTATTAGATACCACCAGGTCTCCAAGATGCTTTGTTTTATTTTATTTCCCTTAATGTTCTGCTTGGGTTTTGTTAAGTTTCAAATCCAGGACAAATGGCAGCTGAGGTGCCTATTCAACATATCAAAGTGGACCTGGCCTCACGGTTCTGCCAGCATCCATCAGTCCCTACCTGTTATAGGTTGGCACTGGCATACCCCTCCCTCTACCAGGAACTCTCCAGTTCTGGGGCTGGGCTGCCCTTCCACAGAGGTCTTATAAGGCAGATCATTTGGGTTTTCTGCCCTTTTATATATTTTTGTCCTCTTGGCTACTGAAATTACCGAGCATGAGTGAGAACAGATCACGAGACACACAACAAAACTCACTTTAAGAGTTTATTAAGAGAGAGAAAGACACATGCACAGGTTCTGGGAGGGAGAAAGAGGGAGGGAGGGAGAGAAAGAAAGAGAGAGAGAGGGAGGGAGGGAGGCAGTAGTTACCTCTTCAAAAGAGAGACCAAACGAGAGAGAGTGGAGCGGGTGTGTCCAGCTTTTAAAGGCTGCCTAGTGCATGCACACAGAAGTTCACACATGCGCACAAGGGCTTATGTAGCTGCACCATGTGTATGTGATGTGACCATGATGCACATAGGTCACATAGGGCTTGAGGACCCTGGGGGCTATGTAAATTGCCTGAGTGGTTATTAGCTACTACACCTGGTCCCATTCGCTCCCCTCTCCTTTCTCCTCTGCCTCTCCCCCATAGGACTCAGCTCAGTCAGAGTCCTGTCCAGGTCCACGGTGGACTTTCTCAGAAGTCTCTGCCTCTGGCTATGCTCTCCCATTTATCTATAATAAACGTTCTCCTCCACCATACCAAGGAGCAGTTATGTCCGCCTCTTTCCTTTTTATTTCTTTTTTTCATTAATGTTTTAGTTATGAGCCTTACAGGTGCAGTAACAAGAGTTCAAACAATGACAACAAAACCTAGCATGATCACCCTGAGCTCTTTTTTAATGCTTTGTTCTGCTTTGTTTTCTGTTTACTATCCTAGATTACAGGGACTTAAACCCAATTCACGTATCTCTCCTGATTTAAATAGTATTCAAAAAGTAGTTAAGAGAAAGGGCAAACAGAAGATCAAAGGGACCCCAAGGCCACAACTGTTTCTTTCTGTTTAGGCTACTATTTGAGATACAAGAAAGTTTCAAGTCCACTCTGCAGGAGCTAGAGGTTGCTTACGTCCGTACGAGAAAAAAAACCAGGCCATTAGGTAGATACCAGAAATGGAACAAAAGGCTCTATCTGTGAGTCCACGTCATCCCTAACCTTGATCAGTCCTAAGGGGGAAGGTTCACGCTCTCCACCTCAGTGCCTCCTGCAGGGGAAGTTTGGAGGGAGCTGGTGTATTCCTCCTAACAATGATACCTAGTGAAAACTGATGAGGACAGAAGCTGCAGGTGTGGTAAGCTAGAACCAGGCCCAAACTGTTAGGATTCCAGCATTCTATTGACCCCATCCCTTCACTCCCCCATCCNTTCAGCAAATACCTAGCCAGCCCAGGGGCCCCATCACCTGTTGTAAGAGCATTGTGTGGCTGTGTATGGCTCTGTGAGTATGGGGCAAGGGCTCCCTTTAAGTAAGCTCCGCCCACCTGTTCTGCCCTTCACTTCCTTCTCTAGCTCCCTTACCCCTAACTTTCTAATAAACTTCCACTTGGGGTTGTTTAGCTCTGTGATTCTTTCCTCACTGCTGAGCCAGCCAAACAACACCTGGGAAACAGGCTAGTTATTCTAACCACCTTTTGACTGAGTAGGAGTCACTCTCTCCTGATGCTGGAGTGAGAGACTCAAGAAGGGTTAGAAAAACTGAAGAACCAGCCTGCCTCCATCTTAGGAGTAAAAGCCATCTTATAGTAAAGACAAATTAGGTTCATCCCTGTTCATGAATCAATTTACTTATAATGCCACCCTACACTTGGAGGTGCTCTGTAAATGAGGGAGGCACTCCCCTAAAATCTCCTTGTTTAGCATACCTCAGGGTGGACACACAGAGTAGGCTTCATGTGTCTAATCAAGGTTTCTTTTAAAAGTGCTTAGTTTCTGCTCAAGCTTCACCTAAACGTTACAGGTTAATTAAAAATAATAAAGTGCTGATACTGACCCTCTGAGTGTTCAGTCACTGTATTTGGAGGCCTAAACTGCTGTGGACAGATGAACGAATAGGGAAAATGCCTTCCCCCTTCTTTATCATCCAAGGTCATCTAGTCCCAGGAGGGCATCTCTGAATGTCCTGCACCTGTGGAACATCACCTGTTCTCTTGCTCAGGGAGGCCATGGAGATGACACTGGTTTTACTCTAAATAGTTTCCAGTCCACAAAGAGGAGGGCCAGCACAGAGGAAAAACACCACACTTCCAAACAAAGCAGTGGTTCAGCAAGGCCTTTGACTTACCCGCACACAGGTGGATTAACTTGCGAAAGAGGAACTAGAAGAGCCAAGGTCCTTCCCAAGCACACATAAGCCCTAAGGAACAGAGAGTCAGCTGGCCTCGACCCAGTTAAATACCGAGGACTTATAACCAGGATTAAAATGACCAATATGTGCGTCTCTTTAAAGTCCTCAGATGTTATAGTTAGCTATATGAGATGCTGTTTGGACACTGTTTCCCACTACTGATTCTCTATTATGTCTCCTAACCATGCTTTCCTGGTTCAACAACGGATGCCAGAAACTGTGTTGACAGACTTACAGATGCTGATGTCTAGTAGTGACGTCAACAAATATCAAAACAAATGATAACCATGATGTTGAGGAACGTTCCTCATCAACCTTATCTTGTAATGTTCCCATGAGGTTACAGGGAAAAAATTTTTCAATGGCCAACTTCCCAACTTAAACTGATGGATAAAAGGATCTTTGAACTCTTGCACCAGACAAATGGTATCCTCTGTGGTGTACATCTTATGTTAGGCAATGGTAAAATTATCAATCTCATTGATGTCTATGACAAAACATGCAAAGGGTTTTTGATTTTCTTGCCCATTCTCTTCCTCTAATAAGGACAAAAACTTTCCCCAACTATTTTTTCTAACTATGTCTACAGCAGGGATTATAGGATTACTAAACATCTCACGTTTTATGTGATGCTACCCCACTCATATGACAAACTCCAAAGATACACACCATCACCAAATGGTTGTCTTATGCTCTGGATCATTACCATCGACTAAGTATACCTCCTTAGGAAGATCCTCATTTGAGGAACTCTGACTGATGCACCTTCATCATTGACCATTGTCAGCCTGAAGCAGATAAGAGCAATTGTCATTCCCAAGTACCCTAGAGCAGTTACAGTGACCTCAGAAAGGGGAGAAATGAGAGACAAGGTTAGACAGACTCCCTAATAATTTTCTGCTGAAGGATTACACTTCCCAGCTTCCCTATAACTAAGGAACTAAGGACATCATTTACCACCTATTTCCATCCCTATAAGAGGCAGTATCTCATCTTCCTCTGTAGGCATTTTGGCCATCAACACGGATGGGTGACAAGATGCCCATCACCATGAGCAGACATGGTCCCACCTAAGGTCAGACTACCTCTCTTTCTATCTCTCTGTAGTTGCCTCTCTAATAATCTAATACTCCCTGGTAGGCAGAAAGATAGGGAGAGAGGTCATGGGTAGGTCATAAAGGGGGAAAATTTCCAAGATGGTTGGCTCCTTCCTCAACCTCCTGACTTGAGTTAAAAAAAAACCTGGCAGCTTGAAATGAAGGCCTTATGGACTTGTCTTCCACCAGCTGGCCCCCTGCTAATCGAAGACCTGATCAGGGCATGTTACTCAACAGTTCTGGGCTAATCAACCATCTTATCTGTCTTCTAACAGACTAACCCTAAAGCACGGGAGGAAAACTCAGAGACTGAAAAACCCCAGTCCTCATGAGGAAACTGGAGTTCTTGCCTTCCAGACCCCTGCCTCTGCTTTGCAGGTCTTTTTCTCTGTGCGGCTGCTGCATATGAGTGTTTCCTAGCCCCAGAAAATGCCTTTCTTCAACTGCTGAAAGGAAAAACAGACAAAAGAAAGAGAAAAAAGAAGGAAGGAAGGGAAGGAGGGAGGGGAGGAAGAAAGAAAGAAAAAGAGAGAGGGAGAAAAGAAGAAATGAAGAAAGAAAGGAGGAAAGGAAGGAAGAAAGAGAGGTGGAGGGAGGGAGGGAGGGAGGGAGGGATAAAGGAAGAAAGGAAGGGAGGGAGGGAAGGAGGGAGGGAGGGAAAGAGCTTATAAGACAACAGAGGTATATTGTGCCTAAAGGTAAAAGGGGAAATGCAGTCCACGCAGGTCATGGGAAATTGTTATAATAAATTAGACACCACAGCAAAGAATCTTATTCCTTTACACTCTCCATGATGGCTCATGTGGTATAAGTTCTGACTTCAGCAGCCTCTTCCTGTATTCATCTGTTTAGACATGAGTACAGATGATTTTCAGAAGTGTTCTTACTGGATATTATACCACAATAAATCAATAGCTCTCTGACACCTCATCATGTAAATGGCATTTCTACTTCTCAAGAGTAGTAAAGCCTTTTTCTAATGTGACCAAGGTAAAGAATGGCACACACATCCTTTATCCTGTAGTACAATTCCTCTGCACTCCTTCAATGTTTTAAACCTGTCCCATCAAAATTTTCGGCTCTTTGCTGCTATTATTTGGCTTTCAGAAAGTTTCAGTACAGCTTGGCGTGGGGTGGTGCATGCCTTTAATCCCTGAACTCAGGGGGCAGAGGCCAATAAATTTCTAAGAATCCGAGGCCAGCCTAGTCTACATAGCGAATTCCAAGACAGCCAAGGTTACATAGAGAGATCATGTCTCAAAAGAAAGCAAATAAACAAGCAAAAAACAAAAAAAGTTGCAATATAAAAATATATAGATGAGATTTGCGGGTTGGTTTTCTTTGCTTTATGTTTAAAAACCACTAATGAGTGAGTACATGTGGTAATTGTCTTTCTGGGTCTGGGTACATCACTCAAAATGATGATTTCTAGCTCCATCCATTTGCCTGCAAAATTCAAGATGTTGGGGTTTTTTTCTGCTGTGTAGTACACCATTGTGTAAATGTATCACATTTTCCTTATCCATTCCTCGGTCGAGCATCATCCCTAAGAGAGACACACATGGATCTAATCTACATGGATAGTAGAAAAAGACAAGATCTCCTGAGTAAATTAGGAACATGGGGACCTTGGGAGAGGGTTGAAGGGGAGGGGAGAGGCTGGGAGGGGAGCAGAGAAAAATGTAGAGCTCAATGAAAATCAATAAAAAAAGAAAATCTTCTAAAAAATACATAGATGAGAATTCTATAAATCTATAGACACTTTAAAATCTGGCAAGTGGATGATTCTTTTATTACCATAATGCCTAAAACTCTCTTTATATTTATTCTTAATTTCAGTTACATATGCTTTTAATAAATTTTTAGCCTCTTTTGTTCTATATTCTTAGAATTTTTTCCACATCATAATTCTCCAGTTTCCATTGTGTTGCTTCCTGTTATGAAATTATTTAACGTAGTTTTTTTTTTTTGAGCTGTTGTCTTTCACAGAATGACGGCAGCTTCTGGGGTTATTTCACAATGCAGTTCCTTCCTGTGTAGACATTCACACACGCACCCACACACAAGCACACTGGGCCTGCAGAATACGGTTCCTAAGCCTTTGAATTCTTGAACTCTCCTTTTCCTCTCTATTGGAAGCATCCCTTCGACTTAAGTTATCCTATACCCTATACCTTGCTGGATGCGCTGCATCTGTTTCTTATGAAGATCCTGGGTCAGTCACAGCTTCTGGAGGTCCTTCGTTACAGTGACCTACTGCAGGCATGCATAGGGAAACCAAGCAAAGAGGCAGACACACACTCCAGCTGGCAAACAATCTGTCTAACACAACAGAACTTCTCCTTACGAGTTACATCCTGTCTGTAACTGGACTGGCCCAACTACTGAGTTATATCTGTTGTAATTAAACTTGCCCAAAGGAGCGTTTGTCAGAGGAGAGTGACAGCATAGTAGTGTATGAAATAGGAAACTAGATGCTCAGAAGTTTAAGAATGTAGCCTATCAGAATGGCATGCAGACTCAGTTTTATAAATCCTCAGAGGTTTTAATCTTATTTTGACCTACAAGATTCTAGCTTATTCTAGAAATGAAAATCTTTACTTCAGTAAAAACGAAGTGAGGAGTTTGGGAGCAAATGCTGCTGATGGGATGTTTGTTATCTCGTGCACGTGAGTCTAATGAAGTTCTGAATGATTTCACGCATAGCTTGAGTAAACATGAAATACGTGACTAGGTGGAGCTGGAAAAGGGACACCCAAATATGCTAGATAGATCATTTGTTATACATGTGTTATGTATTAGAGTATATGCTACCCTGATTCAGAAAGAATTATTTTTGATAATACTGATGGTCTTATTTCTTCTATACTGGGGAACCATTTATTACAAAAACATTTCAGTTTACTAATATCAATGTATCTTTTTTTTCTCAGTAATAGGACCAGGGAGAGTCTGCCTATTTTTTTCTTTTGAGATAGAATGTCATGTATCCCAAACTAGACTCAAACTTACCATGTAACCAAAGATGACTTTGAATTCCTGATGCTTCTGCTACAAGTACTAGGTGAGATTACAGGCATATGCCACCATGCCCAACTTTTGACCCAATTTTAAAATACCAGTTTTGATATTTTTGATACTTGACTCACTGGTAGTTTAATATTAAAAATACATATTATAGCTACATAGAATTACCAATAATATCTTAAAACCTTGTATTCCAGCTATACACAGATAGGTTGTTGTTCTAGCAACATTATAGTGACTATGTCAAAATAAGCTAAGACTATTTACTCTAAAGTGTTCTATGCCTCAAATAATTCTGAACCATATGGCAGAAATTTGATACAGATGGCTAAACTTTCTTTCATGCTTGTTAATTATTGATAGTAAAAACCAACACAGAGAGTTACATGTGACACAATGATCTCTCAGAACTATGAACTTGTGTGAAATTCTATTAAAATACCATCTTAGTGTATTGAAGAATGGACAAGACAATAGGCAAAGATAAGAGACAGGGAGAAATGTGTGCAATGTGCACCAGCCAGGCTGACACTTCACATGCTTTAGGTGACTTAGCATAGTAACATTCAGATAGAAACCTTTAAGGGCTGTGGACATGTTTGACTAGTTTTTATTTTTCTAAGCCAGCATAACACTTGGTTTGCATATTCATAATAGAAAGGTTAACTTTCAGGCTGGGTGGTGGTGGCGCACACCTTTAGTCCCAGCACTCAGGAGGCAGAGGCAGGCAAATCTCTGTGAGTTCAGGGCCAGCCTGGTCTGCAAGAGCTAGTTCCAGGACAGGCTCCAAAGCAACACAGAAAAACCCTGTTCCGAAAAAACAAACAAAACAAAACAAAAAGACGGAGAAAAGGAAGGTTAACTTGCTCAATTCCATGATTCTCTTGCACAATTTTTGACAGTCTCATCTCTTGAATCATCATCCGCCTCAGGCTTTACTCAGAACCCTCCCTGGAAGACAGGTTTAGCACACCGACTCACCTTTCAAACTGTCTCCAATACAGGCCACTCATTCTATGTCCCAGGTGGCTCATGAGTCATTTTCCTCTCCACACTCGACAGAATAGGATCTCAAAGTCTCATTTATCTTTCTGGGTGGATACAGCATCATTAAGCTTAAATATGCCCTTTGCCATCAGACTTGAGGGTTGGGTTTAGTTATTAACTTGCTGAGCCTCCACCCAGCTAACTATTCTAGGAAATAATTTGGTGAGTCAGGTGTTTTTATATTCATATTTTAGCAACCAGTAATCTGCCCTGGGTGCTGCAGCTAAAGGCGGAATGTCCTGGAAAATCTGTCTTTAGGTTTCCAATACTTCAAAGGCTGAATGCCGAACACCCAGAGTTTCTTCAAGTTTCCAATACTTCAAAGGCCAAGTGTCCAACACTCAGAGAGGTGCACTGTTTGCTTTAACACAATTGTGTTTTGTGTTTCTCTTTTGTATGGCATTGCCATTTGTTATAAAAGGTCACATTTGCCTGCCTTGATCAAGATGAAGCTGTGAAGGCTTGCCATCAAGCACAAAGCTGCCTCTGACTTCGAGAGTGTAGAGTGAGAAGGCCAAAGTGACAGTTTGTGATGAAACAGGACTGAAAAATGAGCTGCTCTGCCTCTGCTGGTGTCGAAGTCATGACCATGTGCCTCTCTGTCAGAACTGCTTGACTCACTGGCTTGTTTTCTTTCTGGCAGCTGGTGTTGCAAGGATGCCAAGTGACAGAATTTCCATCACTCTTCTCCTACCAAACATGCATATAGAGAAGAATCAAAGGCTGGGGAGAGACAGCACATTGGGTAGCCTTCCCTCACCTCCCACCCCTGCTTTTTAACAGGAGTAAGCATAACAGAGTCCCATCTACATAAGAGGTAAGAACCCTGCTAATTTGTAAAAACACAAACACAGATAAATTTCCAAAGGTTAAGACACAGGAAATTTATTTTAGGAAAAAAAAGTCCTCCTAAAACCAAATGATAGTTACTTTCCTATTGAATTCTTCCCATGTGATAAGTGCTAAGCCAAAGACAACTTGTGTGCTTTTGTGCATGATGATGCTCACAACATTCCCAATATTCCATCATTTTACAGTCAAGCTTTAAAAGATTATGATTTTCCCAGATCTGCACAGGTGAATCAAACTCAGATGGAGTCATTTGTTCTGAAGAACTATTAAACTGCAGTACATTTGCCTGGAAGAAACTGCAGATACATATTTTGCATATACAGTAATTCTCTTAAGACTTATTAACTTTATTGGTATGGGTATTTGCCTGCATGCATGTATGTGAATCAAACACATGCTTGGTGCCTTTAGAAGTCAGAAGAGGTAGATCCCCTGCAACTGGGATGATGGATGGTTGTGGTGCTGGGAACCCATGTAGGTGCTGGGAACTAAAGCCCCTCCTCTCCAAGAGCAGCAAATGCTCTTAACCTCTGAGCCATCTCTCCAGCCTCCTGTAGTATTGCTTTAAAAATAAATTTAGTACTACTAGCATGTACCTCACACAGCATGCTATGACTGATGTGGCTGTACATATATAAAACACATACAGATGTCAAAGCTTGTTTTGGCATAGTTGTTTACCATTCTTGAAATAAAATGATACAAAAATTTTCAAAATAGTGAGAAATAGAGAATTCCACCAAAACATACCTAAAATTTATAATCTAAGCAGTATTAAGATTTAGTGGCAAAGCAGTGAGTGATGTTGCTGAAAGCCATAAAGAGCAAAACTAATGTTTTCAGATTGGACAAAGATGGGTTGGATTGATATGGGATGTCCTTCTGTGTGCTGTGAATATGTCTTATTACCATTGGTTAATAAAGAAGCTGACTTGGCTAATAGCCAGGAAGAATAGAGCCAGGTGGGAAATCCAAGCAAAGATACAGGGGAAAAGAAGGCAGAGTCTGGGAGATGCCAACAGCCCCTGGGGAAGTAAGATGAGGTAACAAGCTACAAGCCTCATGGTAAAATATAAAATAATAGAAGTGGGTTAATTTAAGTTGTAAGATCTAGCTAGTAATAAGCCTGAGCCATCAACCAAACTTTTATCATTAATATAAGCCTCTGAGTGTTTATTTGGGAACTGGTGGGTGGGAAAGAAACCTCCAGCTATATTGGATGGGTTATGTATATATACATATATAAACATTAGATTTTTATGGGTTATGTATATATACATATATAAACATTAGATTTTTATACAGAAATATATTCATTAAAACAGATTATTACCTATGTAGAACTTTAAGTTATTTATTGCATGACAAGATTTTTTGATAAGATTGTTTAAAATAATCAGTCATGCAATCAGTATTTAAAGTTACTCTTTAAACATTAATTTACTATGAAGTAAAGTCTGGGTGTGTTGGAAAACCTATTCTTGTCAGCCTGACAAGTAGAATGATTACAGGTTGAGAGCCATGAAACATTGTCAGACACTTTCTTTTTAACTGGAGGATTGGCGTGCTTACTTTTATATCATGCTTTTCCCACAAGACCATGGCCATCAAGTCATGAAATAACACCACAACATGATGAAGTGAAATATTTACTCTTTGGACTTGTAGCTGTTGTACCCATAACAGAAGTGCTATACTTAAACTTCGCTTTCCTCAGTTTCAGTCTCATAGTTGTTATAGAAATATAACTCCCAAAACTCACCATTGCGTACTGTGGGCACCCACCTTAGTATCTAGGACTCTGTCTATAGAAGTCATTTATGCAAATGTTAACAGACTGGTTATCATAGGGCAACTGAGGCATTTCAATCCTGTTTAAATCATTCAAAAATGAAGGGAAGCCAAGGGGTAAACCATATTTAACAGTTGATTTCAAAGGGCCTAAGGTACAACGCAACATCACTACTGCCAAGGGAACAGAAAGGTTTCGTTCATTATTATTGTAGCAAAATACACACAAAACTTGCCATTTTTAACCATTTTTAGATCAGTGGCATCACGCCCACTCCCATTATACATAACCATCGCCACTATCCGTCCTCCCCATTTATTTTTATCACAAGCTGTTGAGGACTTTTTCTGCAACCCTGCTTTCATCACACACAGACAATGGGAAAGGGAGGATGAAGTTAATCAATGGGAGACTATTTCACATGAGCTTCTATTAATGGAGTTTAAGATCTGAAAGCTTCTATTTAGATGCCATCAATCAAGAAGCTAATGGATCAGCCTCCCCGCATCGCCACAACCACATAGAAGCCCCGAAGGGGCAGCATGGCCCCTCAGCAGCTTCCTTGCCTATTGCCCTAACAGAGGCGCAGGAACCGGCTCAGCCTGGGCTGCAAGGAGAGAAGACGGGAAGGAGAAAGAATGACTCCAAGAGCAATCTCTACAGCCTTAAATTGCCATTTCTGGCCTCTTGGGGCGCCTCTAGCCTTTGACCAGCGCTCCACACTGTCCCTCAATCTCCCACTTCGGCTGGGCTC
>LOEQ01007873.1:41140-57839 GCA_001685075.1 Bramus lutescens
GCGCCCGCTGTCCAGCCCGCCTTCGTCCCGCTCCCGTCTTCGCCGCCTGGCCCTGCGACCCTCGTCTGCTTTCCCCCCCGCCCCTGCGTGCCCTTTGGCCCCGGTGGTCCTTCGTTGTCGGTCCTGCTTTGCTCGATTTGCTCCCCTGGACTGTGCATCCCCAAGTCGATACCTCTCGGCCATCGCTGACCAGTTTTCTGAGTGTTAACACTGTTTTCCTTCTTTGGTACTTCATCCTAGCTCTTTTATTAGTTATTAGCTTGTCGGAGGGTGGGGTTGTGGGGGGGTTGCTTGTTTTGTTGTTGTGCCTAAGCATCTTTTTGCGCTAGTGTTCTCTCTGTGTTCCACCTTGTCTTCAGAGGCCCTCGCTCTCTTACCTCTTTGGCTACCCTGCTTCATTGCTTTCTGTCCAGTGGCCCCCAAAACTTCCATGCTGAACCGATTTCTATTCTCTCGTCTTGGGTGGTTTTTGGTTTCTCATCATAAAAGTTTTTCTTCTTTGTATGGATGGAGCCTTTTTATTCAGTCCATTTGTCTTGCGTTTTATTACATCCCTAAAGAGTTGTAACACGCCCTTGTCTCTTCTGCTTTCGACGTAAGCTGGGGATATTCTCAGTACCCCTAGTGCTACTTCCTGAGAAGTCGATTTCATCTTTCTTCTTCTGAAAATATCGTCTGAAGAATGACAGTACATCTTATTGAATCTTTAAGAAACGTATACCAGTTCATTTTAAGAGAAACAGTCTGGCCATTTATAAAGGGTTAAGATTTGGCAAAGGTTAATGCTCCAGTAACTCTAGTTGTCCAGGAACAAATCTGAAATGAAATTTAACGAAAACTTACTATATCAAATTTATTGACTTGGTGTTTTCACTTACTATCACGCTTGGTTGCATCATTTTGAGTCTGTTCTCTTTAATAAATGTCTGCGGTCTCTGCTAACAGGAATAGGGTAACTGCTCACTGAGGAGGAACAAAGGAGAATAGAAGTATTAATCTTTTGAATTGGGCAAAAGAATTTAATAAAAAAATGAGAGTCTTTCTTCCCTTAATTTTGAGCCAGATCTAATTAAAGTAAAACTTCTGTTTCTGTTGATAATGGTGTAGTGTCGTATTCTGGAGGCGTCTGCCGAGACAATTATTTTCAGTAAAGTTTGCCTTTCTTCTAGGGTTGAAGACCAACCGGATTATGTATTTCAGTCTGGAATCTCAAAGCAGCCCACAAACAATAAATTCTTCCTTATGCTATCTATGCCAGGTAGGAATTAAATTTTTCTATTTCTATTTTAAGAAGGGAAATACCAAGGCAAAAAAATAGTTTTGCTCCTTGTTCAAGGTGGCTTACTGATAGAAAGCAGAAGGATCTGGTGTTGTTAAGCCACATTTCCCTTAGAAAAACTAGCGTTCCGCATGTATGATGACGAATTCGTCCTACATTTAACATTTTAAATGCTTTCCAATGCAAATAAAATCATTGCTGTAATAAATAAAATCAAAGCAGATTTTTTTATCTTTGGGAATTATCCATTAGAAAGTCACCATCTACACATTCTCATTGTAGTGAACTCCTTTTATTTTCTTTGAAATTAAATGAGGGGTCTCTCTTGTACATCAGGCACAGGACTAAATGTCAAGAGATTTGAACCCATAGTATAACTCAGTAGTAGTTTGTAGAAACCACTTAACTTCTAACCTCAGTGTCTCCACCTGTAGAGTGTAGTAATAATGCTGGCAACCCAGTAATCTATCTGTAGTCAGCCCTCATCATTTAAACATGCTTGGGGCCACCACAAACAGAAATTACTGTGTAAATATGTCATTTATGTTTGTTTAATTTTCTATTGGTAACAATTAAGTTGACTACTTAAATCTCTTAAGATCAAGCTAAACAATTTAATTTTTTTCAGATTTCTATGTAATATCTAGTAGAATTCTAGTGAACTATGGACTGGCTTAGATTAGTTAATGTTCAGACACAATGAGCAGACATTGGATCACTCCAATGTCTTGTTTGCTAGAAGTTGGTACTCAAAGGAACTACAAGAATTCTATCTTTAGTAACTCTCTAGTTTTTTGTTATTGTCTTTTATGTTCACTTTAATTTCTGTAAACTGTAGTCCCTGGAGACTTCTGGGTTACGAGAGATTGTTAAGGAGATATAAAAGGCAGGGATTTCCTTTGCTTTGAATTGAGCTATTGAGGAAAACACTACTTAGAGAACTGTGTGATCCGTGCATGTGTTTATTTCAGTAAGCGAGTGGAAATAAAGCATGGATATTTAAAGTGAGTGGGGTTAGCTTGTCCTGAGTGTCAGGAAGAAGGCTGAGGAATGAATAGGAACCAGATGCAGAGTCATGATACCGAGAGCATTCTTGCTGGATCCAGAGGCTTTCAGAAAAGTAACTTACACATGTCATAGGCATGCATGTTTTCAGGAATTTAGCAAGGCACCACCACAGTGGTTGCATATTTTAAAGATTAGAAGTTTTTAACACCTATCTACCTGTTTAGTTAGCAAGTTATATATGCTAAATATAAAAACTGGCTTCTTTAATAGATATATAAAGGTGCCAGGTATAGTGTGCTATTAAAGGATATCTCCTACTTAGAATACTTTTTACATAGCTCTTATTATGAAGCCAACTTTGTGAATTATCTCTCAACCAAGAAACCATTCTGAGAAAATTATAGTGTATATTTCCTTTTAAGGAGTTTTGTTAGACCAGTCGTAATACAGAAATTATTTCTAAAGTATCTTGTGAATATAGAAATCTGGGTCTAACCAAACGTAGTGGGTTCTCAATAGGCATCTAGAACATTTCTGTTGCTGCATTTAGCAACAATTAATTTAGTCTGACCTAGAATAGGTATTCCTTTATTGAATCCCTTGAGATTGCCCCATAGAATGCAAGTGCAGCATTCATAATTGTTTTTAGAACAGTGGTGACTGTCACATGGTGTTCAAGTTGCCAGTAAGTTAGAATTGGAAATGCTGCTCCCCCCTCAGGCGTTAAGTAACACCGTCAGGGATTATCATCTCAGTGCAGGACCACAGAATCCTGTGTCCCCCCCCAGCTATCCCTTCCATGGAAGCCTGTACCAACTATTACTTCTGTCTTTTGTAATTGAGAGCGCCAGATTTTCGGACTGCTTTATCCTTACTCAGTTTTAAGACTTAAAAGTAGGCCCCTATTCATGTAAACAAGACTAGAATGTAGGTTTTCTCCAGCTCCTTTATGTAAAATTCATAACGACTTTCCCAGCACATAGTAATGTAATGCTTGTAGAGGAGTTTTGAAATAGTCCTCATATAGGTGAGCCAGGAAAATGTTAGGAGTGAAATCAGTAAATTGAGAATCTAATTGAAATCTTTAGTAGCGTTTTCTCCCAGCCTTTGCAGATAGATTCATTGAATTTTAGTTGGAGCTAATCATTCTCCATTTAAAGTCCCCAGTCCTATAAATGAAGATATTTTTAAGTGGTACACTTGAAAAATATAGTTATAACTAATTTTACTTGATCTGTATTATTTTGAATCGATATTTCCCTGAATAGAATATTTAGAAATTATGATAAAAGTCACAAGATCAGCTTTTATTGATCATCATGAGCCAAATACCATGTTTAGTGCTTTGTATATATTATCTTTTAAACATTAATTTTCCAGCTAGAGATTATACAGTTTTTCCATTTGAGAAAACAGATTTAAATCTGAATTGGAATTCCGGTCTGGTATCAAAGTTGCTAATAGAATAACAACTCCGAGGAAGGGTAGGATGTCAAGAAAACTTTGTTTCCTACAATATTTTTTTTAGAAAGTTTTGGTTCTTTTTACTCTGAGTCTTGTTTTCTCTTGAGGTAACCAAAGAAATATTTCAAGCACTGTTGAGCATACCGTGGAACTAGACATCACATGATCATGGTGCTTCACTAGGCTTTTGTTTCTTTGACTCGTCTGAAGCTCAAAGGTTTATAATAGTGTGGACTATTCAAAGGCATTCTAGCCTATGGTGCTGGGAGAATTGTGTTTACACTAATGCATCCTTTAAAAGTTTATATGAACTGCTTTTTAATAAATTGACTATTCCTTTTGTCTAAATAATAATGGAGGTAGGGTTTGTCCATTGCCACAGGAAAAGTTCTTTGTTCACTCGTTTTGTGTACAGAAGGAAACAGACTAACTCTCAGAAGAAATAATGCTTCCTATTGTCCTTCTTAAAATTTGCTGCCCTTTTTATGCCGTTGACATAGTTTTCTAATATCACCAGTGTTCTTTTTGTTGTTTATCTTAAAGAGTACCTAATTAATGTCAATTCTAGTAGTCAGCTGTTTAGAGACAAACTTTAAAGAAACCAGAATAGATGATCTCTTCAAAGTATACTTTAGTTTGTGTGGCTGTGGGTATGAGAACTTTAGAATTTCATTGGAAATACTGTTGATTGCATGGGAAACTGAATATAGTTAATTTAGTAAGGTAATTTTTTTCCCATTAGTGTTGTCTTCTAATTTTTCCTCTAGTGGACACATTCATCTATGGCTTCATGATCATTAACTATTTTTTACAGCAGTGCTGGTATGGACTTTATGGACTTTAGAGCATTGTAAGTACAAATATAGGCAGTGGGTTAAACACATTTTAATTCTTTGTATTTTTTCATTATTTCCTTTCTAAGTGACTTTGAAATAGTTTCTTTTCTATGTGACTTTGAAGCAAACATTCTGAACCTTAATTTCTAGACTTCTAGGAGAAATAAATCAAATAGCATAATTAAAGCTACCAGTGCAGGAGTTGCTGTGCCAAGTTGTAAGTGCCTGTATTCGCTTTTATTTTACTTTGCTGTTTGGTCTATATTTTATATCATCGGTGGAGAATAAAGCTGCTCAGAAACATGTCTGTCAAGCTACTCTTTCCTTTCCTCTGGAAGGTCTGTCCTCTCCCCTCCCCAAAGAAGAGAATCTAGTTCCATAGTTTTAAATTCTCTGTATTCACACAGTGTGCAAATGACTGGTAAAATGCTAAGTTCAGAGTTCACTTTTGATAAATGAGGAATGCTAGTAAAAATGTCTAGATATATGATTTTCCTTACTTAATGTGTCCTCTTTACTGTAACAACACTCATGAGTTCAGTTTTGCTGCAAGTGACCCTTTTAAATGAGTGGCTGGCTTTACTGCTGAGCATATGTACATGTACAAGTGATTCTGAGTAAAATAAAAGCTTAAAAGTTATCTGAGTGGTGGTGATCTTTAGAGGGTGGTACATGCCATGTTGGCTGGGCCATATAGGGCTGGGTATGATCCAGTACTGAGTGTGATTAGCTTCTGCAAGAAGCTTGCAAAGATGAATAGGGTGTCATGGCCTCAGCCAACCAGAAAAGAATATAAACCTAAGAATGGGATTTGCTCAGATTTTCAGAATCAGCTAGTCAGTGAACACTTAATTACAGGACCAGAATTTACAGACGATAGCAGACTTGATTCAAAAACTGCAAATCCAGATGTCATCAGCTGATTGTTTTCAGTATATATGCTGTGGTTTATGACTTGGTCAAGATTAACTCAAAGTAGGTATGTAAATTTAGAGTTCTAAATTTAGACTGAAACTCAGGAAAGCTATGCATTCCTTTCATCAGGAGGCCCAGCTTCCTGCTAGTTGGTGGGTTACAATCAGGATTGTTATAAGAACTTTATGTTACTCACAAGAAAACAGCTTTCTCAAGACTTCTAGGTTCCTCCTATTTAAGGCCTCCTAATTATTTCTTTAGAGAAACCCAGGGAAACTGACATGGACTTTATATTCATTGCTATTAGATGCATTGAGGTAACCCCATTTTAACCTCATTAGAGCATTTCTCTATCATATTTCTAATTAGCATACTTAAATTTAGCTTTGAATCGTAGATATTCTTCCTGTTGTGAGGGAATCTGCTGTTCCTTCATTTGAGATCAGTTTCCATGTCTGTCATAATGTGAGCTGTATGGCTCCTTAAGTGCCAGTTAAACTATGTTAGATAATCTGTATCTGGAAAAAAATGAACTTGTTCACAGTGCTAAAGGAAAAAGTATTTCATGTCTTATGAGAAAATGATAAATGCTAATAAGGAGCCTTTCAGGGAACTTTTTTTTCTGTAGTTGGTATCATTTGAGTATTGTTTGGACTATCATTATTACAGGTTCTGGTTCCATTTATCTTGTAGACCCTAAATTACAGGCAGAATTCAGAATTTAGCTGTTGCCTCCATCATTGCTGGAAGGGTGGCCCTTATAGTCCTTGGACTGACAAGTATGGCATTTCTAATTTGTTCAGCTCCTTTTCCATCTGCCTTAGGAAAGAGAATATCCCACGGGTGTCTGTGATCCCATAGCTGAAGAGTTAAGGCTGCTTCTTGACTTCTGTGAGAGCAATTAATTTCTGTGGTGTCCAGTCCATCTTAAGGACTTGCAATTTCAGGTGCTTCCCCATCCATAGTGTTCTAAAACGCTAATGACTTCTAAGTTGAGGAAGTGTTTTAGGATTAGTGTGGGTGATGTAGAAGCATTTCTTGCAGTTTCTTAAAGTCTATCCCTTGGCATTTATTTGGTACTAATAGCTGTCTCATCTGATCTGATGGGAAGTTGGTATCTTGGTAGCTCTTAAAAGCTGTGCATGGCAGTACTATGTATTTAGAACTACTTCTGGGGCAGTTAGTGTATACACACTAGCCAGTTAACAAGACAGCTTAGTATGAATAGACTGGTTTACAGTGGAAGTTTGTGAGTGCATGGGATTTACAATTTTCTACTGACCACACATTTTAAACACTGATGAAATTAGTTTTGAGGGGCTGGTGAGCTGTCTCAGTAGATCAAGGTACTTGCTCCCAGTCTGATGATATGGACCCCACACAGTAGAAGGAAAGAATCTGTTCCTGCAAGATGTACTTTGACTTCCTCATGCATGCAGACATTGTGTGCCCCTGCATGTTAAATACATAAAAATGCTGAAAATGGAGAAATGGGTGCAATTATTTTTTTTATGATTTTGGGTATTCTATCTAAAATACTGCCTTGAGATATGTCAGTATCTGAAGTATCTGAAGGATATTGTATCTAAAATACATATATATGCATTTATATATTATATATTGTATCTAAAATATGCATTTTAGATACAATATCCTTCAGATACTGTATACAGAATACTATATCTAAAAATAATAATATTCTTCAGCTACCGACCAAAGGATATTATATCTAAAATACTACCTTGAGATATGTCAGTCAGTAAATGAAGTTCTGAAGACATGGCTTGGTGGTTAACAATACTTGGTACTCTTGCACAGGACTGGAGTTTGGTTGCCAGGACCCATGTCACGCAACTCATAGCCACTAAGGGAACTGGCCCCTGAGGGCACCCATACACAAGTACCCATACATACACATAAATGGGTTTTAAATATTTTTGAAAGACATGTTGTGGAGGATAGTCCTATGTCAACTTAACACAAGCTAGAGTTATCTGAAAGGTGTAACCTCAACTGAGAAAATGCCTCCATAAGATGTGGCTCTAGGATATTTCTTAATTAGTGATTGATAGGGAAGGGCCTACATGGGCTCTCCCTGGCTGGTGGTCCAGGGCTCTATAGAAAGCAGGCTGAGTAAGCCATGGAGAGCAAGCTCGTAAGCAGCACCCTCCATGGATCTGCATCAGTTCCAGGTCTTGCCCTGTCTGAGTTTCTGTCCTAGTTTCTTTCGATGATGAACAGTAATGTGGAGGTATAAGCCAAATAAATCTTTTCCTCCCAATCTTGCTTTTGTTGGCGGGGGGGTCATAGAACCCTTAACTAAGATACATGTCAATATAAAAAATGAAATATTTACATGATTTTTGTACTAAATCTTCAAAATTCATTTTATATATATAGATATATATGCATATTTTAATCCACCCTGCCTTTTCTGTTTCGCTCTTAGAGATAGCACTCACTGTATAAACCTGACTGGCCTGGAACTAGCCATGTACACCAGGCTGGCCCCAAACTGACGGAGATCTCCTGCCTCTGCCTCCTGAGTGCTAGGATTAAAAGTGTGTAATGCCATGTCTGGCCCTAATATTTTTAATTCTCTACATATAATGCTTAAAGTAGTACCAGCACAATAAAGATATGTTTAGTAGGTATCTTACTTCAGGTTTCTATTGCTGTGAAAAGAGACCATGACTATGGCAAGTATTATAAAGGAAAATATATAATTGGGGCTGACTTACAGTTTCAGAGGTTTAGTCCATTATCGCAGTGAAAAGCATGCCAGCAAGCAGGTAGACATGGGGCTGGAGAAGGAGCTGAGAGTTCTACATCTTAATCTGAAGGCAACAGGAAGTGAACTGTGACCTACACTGGGTGTAGCTTGACCATATGAAACCTCAAAGCCTGCCCCCACAATACATACCTCCTCCAACAAGACCATACCTCCTAATAGTGGCACTCTCAATAGGCCAAGCATTCAAATATGAGTTCATGGGGGCCATTTGTATTCAAATCACCATAGCAAGGAAATCTAACTTGGCTTCATGTTAGATTAAAATTAAATTAACAAATCAGTTCTTCAGTCATACTAGACACCTCTTTGTTGTGTTCTCCATGTTGGACAGAGCATTTCAGAAAGAACAAAATGACTTTCAGATTATTGCTGAATTTTTTTTTTCTTGGAGAGAAAACTAACTTTTCCTAAGGTATTACAAGGTAATTTTTTTTTCTCCCTGCTTATCAGATTTGCTAGGCAGGAGTGGCAAAATCCTTTTTTTTTCTCCATAAGGGCTTTTTAGCATAAATTTCTCATTGAGTACTAGAGTCATCTCCTTGCTGGATTAGGGTTTGTGGCTTGTTCAACTGAATTATCTGTTGGTGACTTAGGAAATCGTGCAGAACGGATTGTTTGATTGGCCTCCAGATTATTGAATTCTACATTCTCTTTTGCCAGGGCTAGAAGAGTAAACCATTTAGTCTCAGATAAATCAGCTGATTTTAATAGCTTCGGAGGCCAGAGTTAAATTGATGGGCTCTGAGCCAGCCCTGGACTGTTCAAGAGGCTGTGATGCTCATGGCTTGTGGAGGCTGTAGACAGAAAGGTCCTTGCATTGGAGAATGCCCTAAGCATAACTGTAGCAAAAGAAAGAAGGCTTTTCTAGCTCTTCCTTTAGTTCTTGAGAAAGGACAGACCAGGACTTTTTTTTGTGAGTGTCATAAAAATCTGTATAAATTAGAGATCGATTTGTTGATCCATAGAATGAATTTGCACTTTTTGAATTTGGCTTATAGTGCACAGTTTTTGTCCTTATTTTTAAATTAGTTGACAACTTTTAAAAGTAAGATTTTACCTTGAGGGGAAAAAATGGCTTCCCACTTCCTCTTGAAATTTTTATATCACCAATAATTGTCGCCAAGGATGGACTGAGGATCACAGAAAATGTTTGGTTCCTCTTGCAGAGAGCCAGCAAGAACTGAAGGAGCCTCGCCGCATTTGCTTAGCGGTTCATAGGTGGAAAAAGCCTAGTTTATGACAAGAGAATCACAAACATGTTTAATGACCCTGAGAGCCCTAAATTTTTCTTTTTCCTTTTACCCCTTTACCTTTTTTTATTATTCCTCTTTGCAATTCATTAAAATACAACCACTTGTGCTTTAGAGGGTAGCAGTGACAGCCACAGTGATTTATAAGCCTAAGCCTCATCTGCATATTTGTACATTTATATGTTTCTTTTTAAAGTTGCTTAGTAAAAAGGGAAGGATGTAAGGAAAGGTGATAGCAGCAACATAACAAAAAGCACAGCAGGATATAGGAACTGGAGTAGAGGGAACTTCTGAATATACACCAGTAAAGGCACTTATTTATTGGTGCCTGTTTTCAATCTATCCATATCATAAGTCCTTTCTGAAAATTGGTTTATTTTAGATAGGAGAAAAATGATCATTTCTGTTCATGGAATCTTTAATAATAATATCATAAATATTTCCTAAATTAAATTTGAGAACCTTCCATGTGTCTGGCCATAGGTATGGCTCAATAAACAGTAACTAGAATTTCCCATTTTTATAGAAGTTTATATTTTAGATATAAAATAGTAATAAGACTGGATTTGGTACCATTTACTTACAATTAAGTTATTTAGAAGAAGTAGACAGATTGGAAATTCAGGACCAGCCTGGGCTATGTAGCAACACCCTGTTTTTAAAAGATACTAGGTAAAGTGTTGTAGGCTATTTGTATACTATGTGAAGATTTATTGTTGTGATTAGTTTAATAAAGAGCTGAATGGCCAATAGCTAGGCAGGAGAGATAGGCGGGATTTCCAGGGAGAGAGGAAAAGGAGGAGGAATCTAGGTGTGATAATTACTCCAGAGAGACTCCAGCAAGACATGGAGGGAATCGGACATACAGAATGAAAGAAAGGTTAAAAAAAAAACTGAAGTACAAACAATGATCAATATCAATGGGTTGAGTTATAAGAGCTAGTGGAACAAGTCTAAGCTAAAGGCCAAACTTTCATAATTAATAATAAGTCTCCGATAGTTTGTGAGCAGATGGCCAATGAAAAAGCTTACTATAGTAAAGTCTTTAATATTTTAAAGAGACATAAGAGCTTAGGAAACCAATAGGGTGTGGCAGGATGATGTGGCCAGGGCAGGCCTAATTGAGAAGCTGGTATTTGAGTCTAGCCCAAGAGAAGGTAAAGGAGTGGCTTATGTACGTACCTGGAGGGACAAGAGCTCCAGAGAAAAGTGGATGCAAAAACTTTGGGGCCATCTAGCATGCTTAAGGAATAGAAAGTAGTTGCATATGGCTGGAGAGGGCAGCCTGCTAGGAGTTGAGGTCAGAGAAGTTAGGAAAGGACTGCATAGACCAGGTATGGATACGTGCATTCACTGTCAGAGGACTCAAGACTGAAACTGAGCCGGTCTGAGCAGCTCAGACACTGGAGTCCATAGTCCTTTCCTTCTTTGCCAGTCCTAATCTGTGTGATCAAAAAAGTATTCCAGCCTAGACACAATGAAGAAAGTGAAGTTCAGACCGAAGATTTTCCTTTTAAACAAGTAAGGCAGATAGATGTGACGTGCGTCACTTCAGTTTATATTCCATGATTACGGTCAGGTTGGCCACATTCCATGGGCAGAATAATTTGGCATCAAAAGAGATTGTTCTCAGTCTCGAACTGGCTAACCATTTGGCTTGGAAAAGAGGAAAGAAATGGTACGCAGTGCACCAGTCTGCTACTCTAGCCATCCAGATATTCCATGTGTAAACTGTCGGAAACACGTGACATCCCTTCCTAAATCAAAACAAAATTAAAAAAAATTAAATGAACCCACTGTGTGCTTCATTAATCCTAGGTCACTGAGAGATCTGCAAGTCTGGTTACCTAGAAATAAAACACCAGGCTGCTCTACCCCATCCCTCCTACACGTGCCAGTATTTTATGATAAAATCAGAAATGAAATAGTAAAAAGTCTCCCATTTGGGAAAACAAACAGTAGGAAAGACTTTGTAACTAAGAGCAATGCTGGACTGGAATGATGAAGATACTCTGTCCTGCAGTGGAAGAACACCTGCGTTCACTGCATGTGTTCTCGGATTGCTGCTGTCTGGATCCTTCCTTGTGTTAACCTCCATACAGCTACATTAAAGCTCATGCTCAGTTTTCAGAGCCTTCCTTTCATAGCTTCCTGCTATTACAAATTCTATACCTAGTCACAGGCTTTTGTACATTATTTCTTTGACAAATACTGTTCTGTAAAAAACTAAAAAATAAAATAAAAGCGTTGCAAGGAGAGGACTCACCTGTTCGTCCCAGCTACCCGGCTAGCTTAGCCTCAAAATAACCACACGGAAACTGTCTTGATTAAAACACTGCTTGGCCCATTAGCTCTAGTTTCTTATTGAATAATTATTACATCTTAATTTAACCCATTTCTATTAATCTGTGTATTGCCACATGGCAGTGGCTTACCAGGTAAAATTTCCAGCATCTGTCTCTGGTAGATCCATGGTGTCTCTCTCTGACTCTGTCTCCTTTCTCCCAGCATGCCATTTAGTTTCCCCCTAAGTTCTGCCCTATCAGCAGGCCCAAAGAAGTTTCTTTATTAGCCAGTGAAAGCAACACAAAGACAGAAGGACCTCCTACACCATCAAAGGACTTTGATAATTTTTTTCCTCTTCTATTTTCTGTGATAGCAACTCACTAAACTTCTTTTGTGGATGTGGTTCATATGCCCTTTCTCTCTTTGTGTATCTACGTCATTTTAATAGCCTAATTTTTATCTTTTTCTTCATCTTTGTTTCTCATTTTAGTGGCCTTCGTCTTTAAACTATTAGTAATAACAGGTACTTGTTGGCAACACCTTTAACCCAATCTTAACTTGTTATGTCAACAATTTTTAGGATTCCTTTGAGAAAGGTACTCACCTGTTTTGGGATGTTGGAATATTTGGCTGCAAGGCCCCAGTTTCTGCCCCTTTATTTCCTTCCATCTTGACTCACAAATCAGCCAAAGTAAACGGAAAAGAACCACCCACACACAACCAGTGTGGTTCAGCTACTTTTCTGGGGCTCTGGACATAGATGGACACATGGTCTTGGAGGTAATTGTAGATATTTTTGCAAGTTGTTTTTGCTGTATGTAAGTAGTATGTTTCCTTGCCTGTAATTACTGAGCTAAAACCAGGTATCTTAGGATTTTGTAGCAACTATACCCTACCTCTGATAATTATTGATTCACATATTTTAGGGTTCTATTATAGTTTTACCCTACTGCTCATATTAAATTCTGTGTAATAGAAAAGCCCAATTGTAGTAGAGATCCCAAAATGAAAGGAGCTTAGAAAAGATCTAAGTTTATCTCTTGCCCATGTAATGGGCTACTACTGGTTTATGTGAGATGGACACTGTGTACCTTAAAGTGGATGAAACTCTGAGGGAAGCAACATCTGGGGCCTGAAATCTCAAAACCTTATCATTACCTTTCTACTATACTATATGTGCTTACACCTTTTCTTGTGATTGCTGAGCCCATGGGGTTCCAGAACTGACCTACGCTTATTTCTGCGAAATGGGGAGCCTCTTATCTAAAGATACATTGATTTGATCTATATTAATCTTTATTATTGTTGATGAGATTACTAAAGTAGCAGCCTTAGTACTTGGCACATTCTATACCCTCATGACAAAAGAAAAAGTGAAGAATGAACATGATCATTTTAATGTTTTTGGAACACAATTATGTTAAAAGCAGACTTTTTCATCTAAATATTTGAAATGTAAGGAAAACTACAGCATAGTCAGGCAACCTTTTGTCATTATTTTAAATACTATGTTTTATGCATATGTGTCAGTATGAGATACGTGCATGCATATGCATAAAATTTCAAAAATCACTACTTTATTATTATAAATGAGAAATTCTACATCTTAAAAATTATTGATAAGCTTCCAGTGTTTCAGGTATTCATTGAGAAGTGTTTCTGAACCACTGAACTAAGAAAGCACCCCATATTGCACTGTGCAGTGTGAATCCTTAATAAAAACACATAATAGTGATGAAGTTATAATGTATTCCCAAGCCTTGAGGAGGATGTAGGTCCTGTGTGTAAATTGTGAATGTTAAGTAATACATAAACATATATAGGTATCTTTAAAATAGATTTTGTATCTCTAATTTTATTTGAGATTTTATTGCTTCTTCCTCCTAGGGGAAACAATATATTTTTAACAACAAGAATCAGTAACTGGAAATGCAAGATTGGTTATTTAATAATGTAAAATGAAGATTTGATCAGCAGAGGTAAGCATATGGCATTTCTTTTGTTTGTAATTCATTATAAGTTAGAATATTTGTAGAATTTCAAGGAAGTATTATTTCAAGAGCTGTGAAACTTGGAGATTTTACTATGTTTGCATGTTAATGAGTTGCTTGCCATGGTGTCATAAGGTTGAGAGAAGACACTAGATTCACCAGTCAGAGAGAAAAATCGTTTGTACTCAGAGCATTTGAGCTAGTGTGCCAGGTGACAGCTACACAGGAATAAATTATAGAAGAGGAACCCTGAGCTAGACCGTCTGGAAACGTTGATAGTGGACAGTGGGCCTACCTGTTTTCTGCTTTGGAAGACTTTACTGTGTAAAATAGTCTGCAGATCAGCTGTTTTCTAAAGTAAGACCCTGTGTCTGCTGTTTAGAGCTGTATGCAAATGTCCCAGAATAGAGAGCCTGGAGGAAAGACTGTAGTGTCTCTGCTGGGACCAGGTGCAGACACACCAGGAATCAGTGGAGAGTTGTCTCCCAGCACTTCTTTTCTCTGAATTGCTTTTGAAGGCCTGTGCTCTTGCTAAGGGTGTCTGTCATTTTCTGATAGTGAAGATGGAAGCCACTGGAGTACCAGGATGAGATGGCTGTTTAGACTGTGACACGCGCACGGTATCATAGCCACATTAAAGTAATGTTACTTATGCACTTATTGGATTAAATGTTCATCAGAAAATTGTGTGAAATGAGCAGATTAGAAAATATACATGCTGCTGACACCAGTTTTATAAAAGTTGTAGTAATGCACTCATGAGTATACATCTCAGTGGATATGTGAATGTTTTCGTTTTCACTTGCTTGTGTACCTTTTGTTTTAACTTCTGTGAAAATGAATGCTTTTAGGCTTTTATAATGAAGGGGAAATTTCTTTTTTAAATTCAAAAGTACTTTGTTCTTTAAGCAATATTTTCCTAACAAAAAAAATCCATTCATAGATTATCACATGGATATCATCAGGGAAAAAAATGTTGGAAAAGCTTCATAATCAACCAGTCTTAAGTGGTAAAAATAGTACTGTTCTTTGGCAGTCTTTGGACTCTGGTACTATTTAGCTGGATTAAGCTTAGATAGGCTTATAAATTGGCATTTCTGTTGTGCTTCTCATGACCCCTCCCCCTTTTTAACTAAGGTGCTGTTGCCAGATTTGTCCTCTGGGTATAAATTAAACATGACTGAAGTTCAAGCAATGGTAGAATTCTCCGTGGAGCTAAACAAGTTCTACAACGTGGATTTATTCCAAAGAGGGTATGCATTTTATAGTAAGAATTTAATTACAGATTTTATTTAAGTATGTATTTTTTTAAAATGAGCTGTATTCGGGTTATTATAGTCTAAGTAATTTCATTTAAGTAGATATTTGGGGATTATGCTCATGGATTTACTGATAATGCTGAATATATATAATATGTATTTGTAAATTTATATTGATCATTGAGGGGGTGCTTTAATGAAAATGTCCTGTCTCATTTTTACTGTTTAAAAGCAAATATGGAGGAAAGTTTATTTACAAAGAAACAGCTAAGTAGATATGCAAAACATGCATAATGAAGCTTTGGAAGGTATAAGAAAGTGTAGAAATCAAGCAGGACATTTTTCTGCATTTGTCTATCAGTAAAGTCATTACAGTGATAATAGCAGCAATAGGAAAACACAGCCCAACACTGTTGTGCAGCCTGAGGCATTTCCTTCCTCACTTAGCAATCTCCATTCAGTTCAGAGAAAGCCATATCTTTGATGCTCTAAGGAAAACTATTTCACAGTGAGCGGTGGTAAAGCAGTTAGCTTACCAAGACAGAGGATAATGTACTCTCAAGAGTCAGCATTTAAGAAGAACAAAGAAAGAGAATTGTTTAGGAAAATTGCAGTTCATACCCAAGACATGGATGTGAGCTTCTCAAGAAAAGTCTCATTTCAGTGCCAGTATGATCTTGTCTGTATGATTCTCTATCTCCGTGGTATGTGCAAAGTGTGTAATTGACAGTTTTAAAAGATTAAGCACATCTTAAAAATTAAGTTAAAAATTAAAGAAGATTATATGAGCTGGTTTACTTTTTGTTATCTTAAAGAATTTTCTTTTGTAAATGAAAATTTAAGGTGGTTTCTGAGGTGCATTGTTTAGGTTTAGTAGCGAGAAAGAAGTATTGATATAGTGAACATCAAGGTTACAAAGACCCTAAGCCTAAATAATCCTAGGTGTGTGTATGCATATTCATAGCCTATAGAGGCCAGAAGAGGGCATCAGATTCCCTGGAGCTCAAGATACAGTTCGTTGTGGGTCACCTGACAGGAGATCTGGGAACTGAACTTGGGTCCTCTGCAAGAGCACTATCCACTCTTAACCACTGAACCATGTCTCCAGCCCGTTTGTGTTTAGCAGATCCTTGTTTGAACGGTTTTAGAAAAACAGTCATTATCTGTAGGCAATTTTGGTTTTATACTGAAGTTTCTTAACTTTTCAGCAGCTAACTAAAGCATAAGGTTAGGGACTTCTTCCTCCCTTTGTGTCCCTTTCTTCATCTGTCTGTATTACCTCAGAGAGATAGGACTAAAATTCAGGTAAGACTTAAATAGTCAAAGGATAAAGTGAAAGATACTTTTGTAGTGATTGGGGGAGCAGGCCTGCTTTTCCTCCCACCCGGCTCCCGCACGGCTAGCTTATACCCCAAATAACAACACACAAATTGTATTCTTTTAATCACTGCCTGGCCCATTATATCTAGCCTCTTCTTGACTCACTCTCACATCTTGATTAACCCATATCTGGTAATCTGTGTATGACCACAGGATCGTGGCTTACTGGGAAGATTCTAACCCACGTCCATCTTGGGCCAGAGCTTCATGCGTCTGCCTGACTCTGCTTTCTTCCTC
>LOEQ01007873.1:72152-86227 GCA_001685075.1 Bramus lutescens
AGGGGGAGGGAAATGGGAGGAGGGGAGGAGGTGGAAATTTTTAATAAAAAACATTTTTTTAATTCTTTTTTTGTGTACTTCCTTGTGTTTCTGTCCATGTGAGCAGAAATAGTTAGAAGACCTATTACAGACTTAAACAAATACTCATTGGCAACTTTGGAAGCTATAAGTCTTAGTTTGAAGCATGAAATAAACTTTTTTACTGTCTAGTCTGATGAGAATGCCTCCTGCTAATGCAGAGGTTAGACAGATTTACATATGTCTGCTGATAAAGATCAAAGCAACCAAAAACTCATGGTATGTGTGATAATCATTTGGCTAGTCTCCCCATCACTTCCATGGAACGTGAGAAAGTGAGATAAGTGATGTACCGCTGCTGTCTGTGCATCTTTTCACAGTGCCTTCTAGAATCTGTAAACTATAGCAGATTAGCTAGTTAACCACCTTATGAGTGGAATAATTTCTCAGGAGAACACAAGAGTGTTGTCCCAAAAGGCAAATTAAAAATGTTCAAAACTGAGACTAATTGTTACTATGACAGATGCTGACAAGTAAGTGGGATTTGAGAATTTTTTTCATTGAATTTACTAGTGAAAAATTCATTAGTCTTGATGCACAGTTGCATGGGTCAGAGGCTAGCTAGAATGTGAATTAATTTTTTCTGTGTAAAAATTTACCACCCAACTTAGTTTTAAATACCCCATTCTCACAGTTTCTTTGTATCAGGTGTTAGCTCCATGCCTCTGGTTCAGACTCTCATGAATTACTTCTGCTTTACACAAATTATACCATTACTTTTGCTGTATTCACAAACATTAATCCTGGTAACTTTGTAGGAAGAATTTATACAAGGATATGGACACTAGGATGTAAGAATCAGTGGGCCATCTAAAATTCTGGCTATAACAAAATAGACTGAATTGAAAATAAGGGGAGGATATGAATTAAATCAATATACTAAATGCCAAGAACTTGAGCTGCCTGCTAAAAAGGGAAGTAGAGAAATAGTTGTCTAGGATCATCTGCAGGTAGTTATGGTAGTGGAGCGTATAGAAATTCTCTGATAGGTTATTGTTGTTATTATGTCATGAAGTAAGAACAAAAATTATTAGAAACTAAAGGCTAAGATTGAGAGAAAATATAAACTGTGAGGTAGTCACCTAGAAATGTGAGCAACAAGCAGGTTCAGAAGTCAACATGACTTGAGATAAATGGTCATGAATGTAAAGCATAGCAAGTCCAATAGTTGTGTACTCTTACCCAGGCACATATGGCTTGTGGGTATAAGTATGAATTAAGCAAAGAGCTGGATTTAACAAAATTGAGATATTCAAACCAATATATTAAAGCAAGAATAATATAGCCACACATACACATTATTCATATGTATGTATGTGTATATGTATGTATGTATGTATGTATGTATGTATGTGTATGTATTAAAATAGGATGTTTGATGGTTGGTTGATTTTGTGGTTTGAGACAGTCTCATTCAGTTGCCCAAGCTACACTAGAATTGTCAGTCCTTTTCCTTCAGCTTTGAGAGTCCCTGGGGTTCTTAGCACATGTTACCATTCCTGGATTCTCTTAATAGGGTGTGTGTATGTAAAAGGCTGTGATAATGATGAAACAGAATTTAAAATGTGATGAAAGAGGAAAGTGGGCATTTGGAGGTAATCGCTGAGACCAGAAGAAGCCTAGGAGTCATAGAATAACTCCTAAATGTCCCGAAGGATTGTTAGACCTTGTTATCTGAGGAAGTAGGCTGGGAAGCTAGGTATAGTTATAACAGGAATTTGATTCAGATCTATATTGCAGAAGAATTTCAGTCAAAATTAATGTAAAATTCTAGGAAATGACCATAGGAAAGAGGAGCTAAGGAAGGCTGTGGGCAGGAACACACAAAGAGGAAAAGCACCTAGAAAGTTGGGGGTGCAGGATTTACCTATCTGACTATTCATGAGGAATAATATATAAAGTTGTTTTGGAGGGAATAATTCTGAATTAAGCAAAATCTTTAAGAAATTAAGTTCTTAGTGACACAAGAGTGAATGGGGTGGTCACTGGCGTACAGTGGTCTAATGACACGGTGTTTTTAACGGGAGACAGTACCTGACAGCATCAGTAAGGAAGAAGTACACCCCAGTCCTGGTACAAAGTGTAGGAAGGGGCTGGAGAGATGGTTCAGTTTGTAAAGTACATACCATGCAAGCATGAAGGCTAACATTTGGATCCCAGCATTCATATATAAGGGTGGGCATGGCAACCTGTAATCCTAGCACAAGAGAGAAAGACCAGAGAATTCCTGGAGCTCGCTGGCAAGCCAGTGTAACTGAATTTGTGAGCCCTAAGTTCAGTGAGAGACCTTGTCTCCAAAAACTAAGGTGTGAAGTGAGGGAGAGAGACACCTAAGAGCAAGCTTTAGCCTCCATACACACTCGCAATCCTTCCCCCCACACACGTTCACAACAAATACACATGTACAAAGGAACATATAGGAGAGGAAGTAGCCCACTGGAAAATCAGAATACACAGGAAGAGCAAGAGGAAAAGCCTTTGTTTCTTGAGACAAAAAAAATTGTAGTTAGCATTATCTGAGGGCTTTGCATAGAATCTAGATTATATTGAAAATTTCTTCTCCATCTCGGTTCTTTAAAACATTCAGAATGGAATTTTGAACTGTTGTTTTTCTTTAAATGTATATTCTGAAATATCTCAAACTTACAGAAAATTGTAAATACATTTTAAAACCCACTTTAAAAAGTATTTTATTTGCAAGTGTTTGTGCACATGCAATTACTCACATGCCACAGCCCATGTGTGGTAGCCAGAGGGACAACTTGCAGGAGTTGATTCTCTCCTTCCACCTTGGGCTCCGGGGATGGAACTCAAGTTGTCAGACTTGTGTGGCACGAGCTTTGACCCATTGAGCCATCTTGCCAGCCTATGATCATTTCTTATGTAGTATTACTGCTTTGCCAACCTATGAATGTGAGGAACTTGTCAGGGTGTGCATATAAGTTCTCTTGCAGGAATCTTGTTCCAGTAATCCATTGCTTATTTTCTCTTGTGGTCATCCCTTCACATGTCCCAAACTGTTACTCTACCTTCTTGTCCCTGAATGTATTCTTTGTCCTGCTGGGTTTCCCTTTGTCAAGTTATTCTTCTAATGTGAACATCTCAGCTCCTCTCACCTTGCTAAAGATTATGCCAACAGGTCATTTCAGAATGTCCCCAGCCTCCTTTGACCAAAGTAGAGTGCTAAGCTGCTACCGACTCTTTCTCTCTATCACATTGCTCATATGGAAATCTTTCATGAGTCGTCTTGACTCTACACTGTTTCTCTCATGTATTAATATTTCTGGAGGTAAACGAGGTTTTGTAGGTTAAGAAGACAGCCCTCCTTCAGATACCAGTCATAAGTTGAATGGCCAGCAGCAGCCTTTACTTCTAACCGAGTTCAAATTTGGAGCTCCAACTGTGCTAATTTTGATAATCGCTAGAAGAATCCACTTGATTCAAGAAAGTGCATTTTTAGTATAGCTTTATTATTCTAACAAAGGTGTCCCATCATAGCCAGTCAAAAGAAGAAATGTATGCCAGCAAGATGACTCAGTGGTTAAAGGATCTTGCCATCAAATTTAGTAACTTGTTTAATCCCTGGAACCCACATCATGGGAAGAGAGAAGCAGCTCCCTTAAGTTGTCCTCTGACAGCCACATGTACACTGTGACATGTGCACCCACACAAGGGTAAACATACAGACATGCTAAGTAAATAAGCAAATCAATCAATAAATAACTTTAAATTTTTTGAGAAATATGTGGAACTGAATATATAAAGTCCTATATGTAAGCCTCCATTGTTTTCTTTCCATAAAATCAAGATATATTACCACCGCTCACATGCCCAATCTTGTAGATAAGAATTTGCAGTATTACAAGTCAGGAAAGCACACTCAAAGTTCTGTATCAAGAGTTTTTATTGATGTGTTATTAGGTATACAGAATTGATTGAATTATCCCCCAACATAATTTCAAATCTCCAGTTTTTTTCCCTGCCTAGATAGTAACCTTACTTCATGTGACCGAAAGCTAGTTCTTTAATCCCATGGTTTGTCTTCATTGTTGTGTGGCAGCCCCATCCTGGGTCACCTCCTTAGCAAAGAAATCTGAGATCGCAGAGATTTAGAGGCTTCTGCCCCAGTGACAAAGACAAAAAGCCAGCCTTGTTTCTTTTTACGTCAGCTGTGGAAATCTAAGTTGCCCCCTTTCTGTGTTTAACGGTGTTCAGTAAACTACGATTTCCTCACTTGCCTTTCAAGTAGAGAAAAATCGAAAAGTCTATACAGGAATTTTCATAATGATTATGGTATACTTTTTACTCAGTTTTTTCTTTATCAGAAATTACTTAAGTTTTCAGAAATGTTTTAACACTTCTGTATAAAATGGGTAATGACAATGGGGTGATAGGAAATTAGAGTACTTTAGCGTGGTATTTAATTGCTTGGTCTTTTACCTCTCAGTTGTATGCCTCATCTGTTTTAGGTATGACATTAGCCTTTCCAGCTTCAGTTCATGATGCTATGGTTTGCAGTAAAACATTTCAGATCCTATATAAAAATGAAGAAGTTGTTTTAAATGATGTCATGATCTTCAAAGTTAAAATGTTGTTGGATGAAAGAAAGGTAAATATCTCTTCATTTCTACTTACTCTAAGACTTCAATCCATATTTGTAACATTTATAAATATTAGGCATCTTATAAATTTCTCTTTAGATTGAAGAAACCCTTGAAGAAATAAATTTTCTGTTATCCTTGGATCTACATTTTACAGATGGAGATTATTCGTAAGTAGGCTGGCTGTTCAGAGAACTAAACACCTTTAGATACTTGTGGCTTTATTTGACACCATTTTCATTTTTGGAATCTCTTCTCCGTTCTTGCCTATTTTTAAAGTGGTTGTATTTGTTCTGATAAAGTCTATTGAGAAGGTTGGGACCACACTTCCATGCCTATGCACCAGATAGTGAAATCAAACAAGACGAAAAACTATGAACTTCTTCCCTAGACTCTAAAAATTTACAGTTGCTATAGTAATAGGCACTTAACTGACTTCTCTTCTATTTGTCTTGGATGAATTTTTCTTGGCATGAGTTGTAGCTTCTCTAGGTGGGTCTGCATTGATACTCAAAATGGTCAAGACTGGTGACACTCGTGATGAGTGCTTCTAATTCCTCAATTCTAAACCTCAAAATTCCTGAGATACCAGTTACCCTGAACTTCCCCACACATCTAGACATACAATCATACATTGTGCTTTTATTCATTTAAAACAAAGATGGTATTTCTGAGCGCTCTTCCTTCATTTTAAGCAAGTATAACAAATACTTCTTGACTATATAATATAAAGCAGTCAAATTAAAAGTCTTAAGTGTCCTCTTTATTATCATGGCATGATAATACTTTTATATAGTTACTACTGCTCCTTTTTATACTTTTTAAAACCAAGTCATAAAAATTCCTAGAGTAGAAGAAGCTGAAGTTACTAGGTAATTCAGTAGCTATTGGTAGTTATATGCTATTGTATGGATTTTTAAATGGTGATCTGAATATAATTTTTATGACTTTTTTTCAGTGTTTTTGTGTGTAGATGTGACAGACTATAATAAAAATACTTTTACTGACTAGAAAGTGGTTTGTTTATGAGATCAGATCTCACTAAGCATTTAATAAATGTTCAGGGTCTCTAAGCAACACTTAAAATTTCATGCAGTAAAAATAATTTGACATACTTTGGGGGATTTATTATAGTAAGGTTTGACCTTGTAAGAAATAGAATTATCCCTGAAGTAAAATTTAAGATGGGTATTAATTATTGAGCTATCAAAAAGAACTTGTTTTTTTTTATTATGTTAGTGAAAACATAGCCCAGTCATGCACTGTTAGAAATCTGTGAGTAGAATCTGGCTGATTTTATATGGCCACCTCATCAGTCTGGTGTTTGTAAATCACTCTCAATGTGAACTGAAATAATTAAGCCTTTTTAAAAAAAGTTTAAATGATTTATAAAGTATTAGCCTTTATTAAATACTCCCTAATTCCTTGAAAATGTACTGCTTTTTTTGTAGGGCAGATGATCTGAACGCCTTACAACTAATAAGTAGTCGAACGTTGAAGCTGCACTATAGCCTCTCTAGAGGACTGCATCATCATGTGAATGTCATGTTTGATTATTTCCACCTCTCCGTTGTGTCCGTTACAGTACATGCATCCTTGGTTGCACTACACCAGCCACTAATAAGGTAAATTTATTGAAAACATGCTCCAACAAATGACAAACTGAAGTGATAACGAATTTTAAGTACATAATTATTGATACATTTTTATTTTATGTCAGTAAATATAACATAACTCAAGAGCATGGGACCATTAGTATCAATAACATTATTACATAAGTATGGAATAAATGGAGTGATTTTTATAATTTAGTTAATTGACAAAGTAAGAGAATACAATACAGAAATAACCATGCAACACTGTTTAGTCTCTACCTGGTTTAATTTTTAATTTATTTTAGTTTGTGGTATGCTGTACTGTTAACTTGTTCTGTGTAAGAGAATGTGAATGTATTCTTAGTATTCTTTATCTCTTTCTTAGATCCTCTATTTCTACTTATTAACTATCATATAACCTGTAACTCCAGCTTCAGGGACATCTGTCACCTTTGGGGGTAGCTGCACCCATGTGCACATACCTGCTCCACATAATTAAAAAAATGAAAATAAGTCTTCAGAAAATATGTAATATTTTAGGTAACACATTTATTGAATAATATTTTTTCTAAATAGTTCCATGGGGAGAAAAATGTTTCATCATATAATCATGTTCTGTAGTTCATTAAATAAAAACTTTTAGTGATGTAGGCAGTAGGTAGAACTCTCAAATCTAAAAATACCCCCTATAGATTTGATTTCTGAACTGTCTACAATTTCTGACACAAATCTGATTGTAACAGCTGTTATGGGTGACACTTAAGCAGTGAGAGCATGTGAGTGTGTGCACGTGTGTGTGCATGCGTGTTTGCATGTGTATGTATGACAAATACGTACACATACACATAATCTGACTCATTAATTAAGAAGGTGAGTTATAGAATTGCCCTCAGAATTGGTGGGGCCTGGCGTACTAAACACTTGCCTGGCATTTGTAAGGTCCTTGCTTTAGTTGCTAGTTTCTCCAAAAGAGAGAGGGGCTGGAGAAATGGCTCAGCGGTTAAGAGTACTGACTGCTCTTCCAGAGGACCCAGGTTCAATTCCCAGCAACCACACGGCAGCTCATAACTGTCTGAAAATCCAGTTCCAGGGCATCTGACACCAATACACATAAAATAAAGATAAATAAATCATAAAAAAGAGAGAGAAATAACCTCAAATATATAGCCTTGGAGTCCTTAATATTCATTGTACGTTTTCATAGATTTTAATTATTAAAAGATAATTTAAGAATACTATAGAACTTAGAATGCTGCAGAAACCCTTTTCATTTTTGCAATTTTTCTTCTGTGAATATCCTACATGAAAATAATTGTTCAGACAGTAATAGCGAGCCTCCTGTTCCTCCAGCTTTCCTCGCCCTGTGAAGACCACTTGGTTGAATAGAAATGCACCAGCACAAAACAAAGACTCAGCGATTCCTACTCTGGAAAGTGTAGTCTTTGGTGTTAACTACACAAAACAGTTGTCGCCAGATGTAAGCATTGAATATGTGTATAACCTTTTTCATATTTTATTTTTCCCCTATTTTAAAAGAAATGTTTTTGAGTATTTTATCTGTAAGTGAATATAGTTTCTTTGATGAATTATTTGAGTTCAATAACTTAAAGATAAGTAGAATCAGAATCAATTGGTTAGTTTAATTATGTGTTAATGAACATCAGCCTCTTACTTTAAAACATTACCAGGTTTAGTGAAGAAATCTTTGACAGCCAATGACACTGACCTTTGTAAACCTGTTATTGTCACCCATTGTTTCTTCAGCAAAGCTGCTAGGAATATCCGAAGAAGCCTTTTAAGAAGAATGGCAGACTTGAGAGTAGGCTCAGAGTAGCATGGTCATGGCCATTCTTAGGAAAGAATGTAATGACTGTGAAAGCAATTTCTCCAAAACAGTTGTCATAGGAACCTCATCATAACAAAAAGTCACAGTTTCATCAGTGTGTTGTACAAATCCATGACTGAAATTGCTATGGTTACGCTTTATATTTAAATCACTTAGATGAGCATCAAAATACTGATGAATTTCTTACATGTTTTAGAATAACTACTGGCAATGGGTTGGTTGGTTGGGTTTTTTCAAGGTATCAAGTGTGATACGTTAGATTTTTGTTTACTAACATTTTGTCTTCCTAATCTGTTCTTTCCAGGGTTGTAGCTTCCTCATTGCAGAACCCTTCCTACATCATGCCTATCACTTTCATTATACACTTTGTGCCACTTTGCTGCTGGCCTTCAAGGGATTGCACAGCTACTTCATTACGGTAACAGAAGAGATTCCCTCTTGTCAGAAACTAGAACTGGGTATGTTAAAAGTGGCCAGACCTCTCCTAGTCACCCTCTCCACTACTCTCGCTAGGGAGCAGCTTTACGCAGCTTTCCTGACCTGTGTGCTTCACTTTTCTCTCTCAAGTCTGTCTTTTCAACCCTTGATAATCACTTTCTGAAGTTGAACACGTTCTTAGAATGTGGAGAAATAACTTTTTTGTGCTAAGATTGAAGTGAATCTTTAAGTAAATTTTTAAAATAACATGTCATGTCAGTATTCTGTTTCTCTTAAAGTTTGATTTAAGAGTATGCTAGAAAGCAGAGTCTTGGGAAGGCAAGTGCAGTCCACACTTCAAGAGCCTAAGCAGGTACAGCTCTCAGACTGTTTTTGTGTATGTCCGTGAGGCTGTAAGTTATTACAGGGCTCTCTTTCTAAGAAACAACATTGTTGAGTATTTTAACATTTTGAAACTACTTAAATAAAGCTTCAGTTTTTCTCAGATGTTTCATGGGCAGTATTTATCACTTGTTTGTTTATTACTTTTTCAAGACAGGGCTTCTCTGTATAGCCCTGGTTGTCCTAAACTCACTCTGTAGACCAGGCTGACCATGAGTCCACAGAGATCCCCTGCCTCTGCCTCCCAAATGCTGGGATTAAAGGCGTGCTCCAGCACTGCCTGGCTTCATGGTCAACTTATAAACCTCAGTTTTCAAATATTAGCTTATAAAAAAAATCTCATTTAATTATCTTGGCAGAGTGAGATGTTTTTATCATTATTTCAATAAGTTAGGAATTTTTAAAATTTTATTTAGTCACTATTCGTGTTATATTTCTTTGTACCTCAACGATTTTTGTATTAATACATTCTCTAAAATGATAACTATTATCTTAAATAGCTTTGGATTTGAGACTAGATGACAGATTTTTTTTTCTAAGTTGTTTGTTTGAGGCTATAAAACATTGCAAGGTGGGCTAGAAAGACAGCTCAGTGATTAAGAGCACTGGCTTTTCCTCCTAAGAATCCAGGTTCACTTCCCAGCACCTACCATGTGGATTCTCCAGGTAAGGAGATGGAAGGACTTAAGTGTTGTGTATGACACAGGTCAGAAACTAAGGGTGAGATCTCTCGAAAGCCAGAGGTGTACAGTTGCATTAGCAATGGTAATTTCATTGAACTTTGACCATAGCTGCTGTGCCAGGCACAGTCCTAGGTATGGATGGAAGGACAGAGCTCCATCGTAAATAACCCCGATTCCTATGTTCTTCCTCACCTCCCAGCAACAGTGATAACAAACCAACTTGTTGCTAGGGTGGACAGGAGAAATTCACACAGCAATGCTCAGCGTCTTTTGGTTTTGAGTCCTTAAAGGATCAGTGTGAGGATGTTTGACAGTATACAGTGTTCACATAGATTTAACTTATAATCTTTACAGGTGAAAATACACAAGTGACATTTTAAGGGAGGAAAAAGTATTTCTCAAAAACCAGGAATCATGTTTGTTGACAAAATCTCTGATGTAACAAAACAAAAACATTTTTCTTGTCAAATAGATTAGACAGTGCTAGCACTATTTTTATTTTATTAACTTCAGCTTAATAATTCATTGTGTTATAATATTCTCAAATTTCTTATGTTGTATAGCTTTAGACTTATAGGTATTGCACATTTTAAAAAAGCCCTTATTTAAATTTAGGAGTTAGTTATTAAATGAGTATGAACACTATTCCCAATTACTTACTTTAAAATATTAGAAAACAAAATTCTAAAGTAAGCTCACACTTCAAAGAGAATAAGATTATTAGTATATTTCTGAGCTATGGTGGTGTGCATCCTTAATCCCAGCACTTGGAAGGCAGAGGCAGATGAATCTCTCTGAGTTTGAGGCCAGCCTGGTCAGCATAGCAAATTCCAGGATAGCCAGGGCTACACAGAGAAGCACTGTCTTGAAAAATTTAAAAAAGAAAGAAAAAATTATTAGTATACTATATATACTTACTGAGAATATATTTATTGAATGAATGAATTGGTAAAATAGCACTGTATGTTTTTTTAATAGCATTACTTAAAAAGTATTACCCGTCAAAGCAGCTTATGATAGTTTCCTAGGGACTTTTTTAAAATCTGGACTCATCTTCAATAAATATTTATTAGTAATACTATGTGTCCTTAAACCTTACTATGTATATTTTCTTTTTATTCTAAAGGAATATCTAAAAATAATATTAATTGTTTAAAATGTTTCACATTCTGAGATTATCAATAATAATTTTGTTCTAGTAAAATTGAATTGTGAACACTCATATATTTTCATGTTATTTAATATACTATTTATTAGATAGACATCATTGTGATCACTAGTTTTAATAAGGGAACATAAAGTAACTACTGATTAGAGAATATGTTTTTTCTATCATTTAGTATTTTCCTAATGTTTCAAATAAGCATAAAGTTAAAATTCTTAAGCACTATGCTATGAAAAAGAACTAAACTCTTCCCTCTTTTAAAATAATACTTTAAGTTCCTTTCTGCTCTTTTGCCCTCTTCTTTTTTCCTAAATAAATGATGTACATTGTGTTTTGAGGATGTATCATTTAAACATTGGTTGGATTCAAAGAGCTCCACTGTAAGGAAGCTCATAAAACAAGAGTCAGTTCTGGAGTCTGAGCCTTACACCTGCACTTGGGAAAGCGGGAAACTGAGCTAGCTGGTCTCTGAGACTCTTGCCAACACTAAAATTCTCAGTTTATGAAACTAAAACATCAAAATAATAATGGAATAAGAAATATTGAGCAGCATAATTCAAATACTAAAAAGAATATAATTTACACTTGAATGTACATCATTTGTAATTCTAATAAGCTAATTAACCAATTGCCCTATCAACACTTATTAACAAGTTGGAAAATTCAAGTAAATTTTGTTGTAAAAGGAGTGTAGTAACTAGTGCTGTGTGCAACCCTTGTAACTAGCCAAGGCCAGCATGCAGGTCCTCTATGAGCGCCTCCTCAGAAGAGCACAGCCAAGAGCCCAGAACGACACGCATGTAGGTATGTTTACAAATAGGTTAATTAAACTTTGTAAACAATGTAGTATATTCCCAGCGTTTTTATTTAAGAGTTCATATACATAATCAGTTTGGTTTGCACATAAATTGGGTTAATTTAATTGATTTGTAATGTTGAAGTTTTTATTTAGAAGTAAAAGTGATAGTGTGAAGATCTCTCTGACCTTTCACATATTCTAGTTTTTATAATGACCACTTTTTAAAAAACCATCTATGTCAGCAAAATTGCTGATTGAACAATAATTACTATTAGTGTTCTTTAAGTAATTTCAACTTTAGATAGGCCTAATCCTTAATGAAATGTGCTTTAAAAGCTGAAGCTGGTTTTATGTGTTAGAAGGATAAAGAAGAGGGACACCCCAGATTGGTTTCGTGGTTTTAGTTAATTTGCATATGTTTTCATCATTCTAGACTTTTAAAAATAATACTAAATATCTATTATCTAAATGTTACTTATATTAAATGAAGAGGTCCATTTATCTGACTTTGTACACTTTCATGTTATTTATATATAGTTTTTGGTCAAATCACAGAGATCTGACTGCCTCTACTTCCCAAGTGCTGGGATTAAAGGCGTGAGCCCCCACAACCAGCCTCCATATTATACTTTAGACTTTTGTTCTTGCATAGCAGTAGTAACTAGTTTGCTAACTTTCTGGAAGTTTTTACTTGGCCTTGAATAATGATTACTATTTTTAAATTGTGGATAGCTGTAGAAATTTTCAAATGAAATAAAATTGTGTTCTCAGTTGTCAGATGAACGAACAAACTGAAACAAAGAAGTTAGTATTTCATAGTATTTCAGATGAATACTGGCTGAGAAAGATTTGAGCTACTTAATTTTTACTGAAACTATTCTTAAAATTCATTTATCACTAGAAAAAATTAAGGTTGAAATGTTGTGCATAGTGTTTCCTTCTAATATGAAGTGATTGTAAAATTTAAAAAATTCATAGTATGAAAATTTGACCATTTGTGGCATACTTTAGCATTCATTATAGTGATTAAAATCTGCTTCTAGTTTTAGTGTACTGCCAGCCTGTCTGCTTAGCTTGTAAACATTCTGCATTCATAAAATGCTGCTTAATATAATTAAGACTTGTCTTAAAAGGTGTGTAGATTTTGATTTGTTAGAGAAAAGACTTGGTTTAAAACTAAAACATAAGCCGTATGGTGGTGGCATATGCCACCCAGCACTGAGGACGCAGAGGCAAGCAGGCAGATCTCTGAGTTTGAGGCTAGCATAATCTACAAAGCAGGTTCCAGGACAGCTAGAGCTACACAGAGAAACCCTGTCTCAACACAACAACAACAAAACCATAAAATCTGCAAAAGTTAGTTGTAAATAACATAACTCTTACTTGAGCATACATCTTCACCTTGTAACCTAAGCTCTGATTACTGCTTTCAAAAATAGTGTTCTAAAAGAGACATGTACTACAAATAAGTTTATTGCATTATTTCTCTCAGTTAGCAAAACACTAAAAAAATGACCAATATTTTGGCAAAGACTAGAATAGAGAAAATTTTGAAGTACCTACATAAAAGAATGACAATTAGCATTTATTGAAAGTGCTTAATCTAACGAGTAGAGTTCCCCAGAAACATGCTGAGAAAACAATGCAAATATCAGAAAATGTAAAGTAGAATTACACTGTTGAAAACTCATATGTATATCATAGAAGGATATATTCTAGAAGGTAACCTTGAACAATAGGCGGAATAAATGTCCTCAAGATAATTTGAATAAAATATTTTTACATTTCTATTAATTGTTATATCATAATGTATTATTTGAAAAGAAAAATATAATTAATATTTAAAGTGAGACAAAAAACTAAGTGGTTTTGAAATCATCATCCATTAGTTCAGCAGTTAAATTTAGCTTTTACTCCATACTGAAGATTTTTTGGCTGAGGCCGTCAGCCAGAGGGTAAGTGCCTGTTGCACAAGCGTGAGGACCTGAGTTAGGATCCCCAGCATTGAAGTCAAATCCAGGTGCAGATGCTTGTACCTGCAGCTCCAGCAGTGGGGTGCAGAACGGAAGAATTTCTGGAGTTTGCTGGCTAGTCAGACTAGCTAAAACAGTGAGTTCTGGTTTAGTGGGAGAATCTGTCTTGCAGAATAATGTGGCAGGCAAATCAAAAAAAATCCAGCTCTGACCTTTGTCTTATACACACAAAGAATGTTTTCATGAAGTAGCTCACTAGCTGTAATAGGTATTTGGATTCTTAGATACAAACATTAGAAAAATGTATCCGAATTTAAAGTTTATTTTCTGAAATGGGATGTATAACCTAACTCCAATTTTAATGATTTTCTTACATCATAGGAAAAGATGATGAACAATGTGAAATTAGATTTAGTATATGGAATTTATACAGCATTTGCTGTTGAGTTTTTGTTTGTTTTGTTTTTAAAGATTTATTTATTTATTATGTATACAACATTCTGCCTCCATGTATGC
>LOEQ01007873.1:88973-114867 GCA_001685075.1 Bramus lutescens
GTACCATTCTTTCGAGGTCTTTGAAGAATTTTCCTGGGATTTTGATGGGCATTGCGTTGAATCTGTAGATTGCTTTTGGTAAGATTGTCATTTTTACTATGTTAATTCTATTTTCTATTCTAAATAATTTGTCCAAGAAAATTCAATTGCTTATCTTTTTTTTTAAACTGCAAAGGCAAATTGTGCAATCATGCTAGAACCACAGATTAGATGGTCAAAGGCATCTAACCTCAATATAAAGCTAACATATCCTTTGAAAAATATATTGTTTTGCACATAAAGAACAATTAACTGCAAATATATACACTTTCTTCTGTGATTTTTATTTAATGAATTTTTGCACAGGTTTTTAAAACACTTGTATAGTTTTGTGACAATACTTTTTATCTGTTAACATTTTTGGTTAGTATGCAAAGGTTTCCTTGTGCCAGTCTTTTACAAGTATCATACTTGTTGCCCTTCATGTCTGTACTCTTACTGGCTCTCCTGCACAGCAGTCCTTTAAAATGATCTCTTTTACTACAACAGGTCAGCTTATGTTTTAAGCCGCTTTTCTACAGTCTTTTCTACATTCTTACAGTTAAATTGGATACATTTTTCTTTTTTGATCAGGAAATTGTCTTGGTTATTTTAAGTTCACTGTATATTTGCTTTTCACCAGCTGTGTTAATGAGAGAAATCAGAGGCATAAATCAAATGGAAGTACACATTTGGTTTGGAGTGTATTTCTCTATGTAAGTTTCAATGAAAACTATATTCTTTTTGTGAAGGGTCTCTTTAATAATTGTAAGTATGCAAGATATGCAAAAATGCAATTTTCTCTGCTGTCCCAGGGTTTCTTTATAATTCAAATGACCATTTTCTTTAAAAGTCACCAGTATAAGATGGATGGTGGTGGCACACACCTTTAATCCCAGCACTCGGGAAGCGAGGCAGGCAGATCTCTGTGAGTTCAACACCAGCCTGGTCTACAAGAGCTAGTTCCAGGACAGGCTCCAAAGCTACAAAGAAACCTGACTCAAAAAAAAAAAAAAAGAAAAGAAAAAACAAAGTCACCAACATAGATGGAGAGATGGCTGGACGGTTAATAACTTTAGCTGCCTTTCCAGAGGAGTGGAAGTTCCATTCCCAGCACCATTCATGGTAGTTTACATTGATCCATCAGCCTCTTCTGACCTCCATGAGCCCTGAACACATATACATGTAGGCAAAACACTAGTTGATATAAAATAACTAAATAAGGGTTTTATATATAGTTTTTATAAATAGTTACCCAAAGGGCGTATCCATTTAAAAATAATTATAAGAATGTGCAGTACATATGAACAAAATCTAGTCTTTCTGAAACTAAAGGGGAGAGATTGTTTTTGATTTGGGTTTTTTTTGTTAGTTTGGTTGGTCGGTTGTTTTTTTTTTTTTGGTTTGGTTTGGTCTTTTAGTACTTAAGTCTCTTTATTCCCATTTCTTTCTTTTGGCTGACTTTTATTCATATATCTGTTCTTAAATTTTTCTTCCATATGAAAGGTGTCATGATCCTTTTACTAAAGAAAACCTCCATCAGTCTTTACCACCCCACCACCATCTCTCATCATCAGGCATTAACAAGACATGTTGCCAACCCTCTTTTTAAATCTACTTCTTTGTGAATCCGACATGTGAGATTTTAATTGTGCTGTCACAGCTTTCTCTTTTCCCGTCAGTAGAGTTAACACTCTTTTGCCGAGTCCGGATGATGAGTCTTGATTTCATGGCCCAGCGTGCATTGTCTATGAGTCCTGTCAGAGTTCATGTCAGAGTTAGCTGCTGGTGCGCCTCCTCCACTCCCCTTTGTTCCAGCTCTTCAGCCTCCATTTCCATGACGGACAGTCTTAGTTTTCTCTTTAAGATTTTATTGTTTTACTTTATGTGTATGATATCCTAGATAGCTTGCTGAAATTGCCTCCGTAGCCGTCAGTTAAATATAAAAGCATTATTCGGCTGGTGTCTCTCCCTCAGTGCACATGTTCACACTGGCCTTCGTGCTGATGTTCTTAGTAGTGCTGTCATGAGGTCTGATGCCGGCATTCCAGGGAGCAGTAAAGCTGTTGTCCTTGTTGTTCTAGAAAGTAGAAAACCCTGATGAACTGGCAGAACTGATCAACATGAACCTTGCACAACTTTGCTCACTTCTCATGGCTTTATGGGGACAGTTTCTGGAAGTCATAACACTGCATGAAGAATTAAGAGTACTATTAGCACAGGAACACCATACCTTGAGGGTAAGTTAAAGAAATGCCCTTTTATTGAATAGTATATATCTTTAGGAATTTCTTACAAGTAAAAATATTCTTACTTAATAATGTAGATAAATGTAGAAGAGAGACATCCTCATGTTGTTGTTTGATTCTAAAGCTGATAGTAAAGTAAGACAATTCAGCAAACATTATATCTCAGTGCCAAGCTCTGCTAATAGAAAACTACCTGAGGGTAAACAAAACATGAATATATATGATAGGAGATAGTGCCTAGAACCCAAAAGCAGGAATTAGAAATAACTAACCAAATAGGCATCTCTGATAGTTTCTCCTTCTTTTATCTTTGTTTTGCTTTTTTATTTTCTTCCCTAACCTCTCTCTCTCATGAGAATACATATTAGGAATTTTGCAAGTTGAGTATAGATCTACAGTGGCCCTTATACAGAAAGTTAAACTATTTCATTATATATCATGTACTAGTTACTGAATTCTGTGTAAGTTAGATCATGTACTGTGTATGTCCTCTTAGATGCTGCTTTTTTAAATATCTGCCATTTGTTGATTTTCTCATGTGTTATGTCCCATTTGAGTATATACACAATTTATTTTGTTGATAGACATTTAGATTCTTCCTGAGTTTGTAACTATTGCAAACCAAGAACAGGTTCTCTGAAGAGGACCATTTATCCCTAATACTTCAGTATGCATTTCTCAAGATCAGGGACACTTATCCATTATAGTAGTCAACCTTAGAAATTTTTATACTGATATAATAATAATGTGTAGTATCTGGCCTATCTTAATTAAGTCTTTTGTTGGGGTGATAAAATACCCTGATAGAGGCCACATTAAGAAAGAGGGGTTTACTTTGGCTTAAGGTTCCAGAGAGGCCACAGCCTGCGTGGCTTGGAAAGCATGGCGTTGGGAACGTGCAGCCTGTCAGTCATGCGGCATCAGCCGTCTGAAAGCCCAGAGAGTGGGGCCAGACTATAAACCTTCAAGACTTGCCCTGAGTCACATAGTTCTTCAGCAAGACTTCACATCCTAAAAGGTCCATAACCTTCCAACAGTGTCAGCCATCTAGTGACCATGTGTTCAGACGCATGAGCTACAGTCAAACCACAGTGTGGCCCATATTTAAATTTACAAGTTGTTATGTGCTATTTGACAGCCCCGCCCCAGTACACATTTGCAGGATCAGACTTAGATTCACACATCGCATTCTCTTTTAATGGCCCTTTATTTTAATCTAATAATCTTATGTCTCTTTGTCCATTGGTTGCATAGAGTACCCTCAGTTTGCTCTATCCTTCCTAGTAAAATGGCAGAATGTAAGTAGGGATGTTGTAAATCGTTTCTTTTTCCAACAGTTTGATAGATGACATTTTCTAAAGAGTTTTTCTATTTTGCCTGCACTTTTAAATTTACTGTTATCACATAACAGAATACTTCATTTTAAAAAATATCTGACAGATCCGTAGTGTTTTCCACCATTTATTACTAATATTTTTATGCCCTTATCTTTTTAGGGAATAGTCTTAAAGAAAGTCTCTCATTTTATTAGCATTTTTAATGAACTATTTTTTCATGTTTTTACTTCTCTCTTTGATGTGTTTTCTGTTTTATTATCATTATATTTCAGTAGGTAGGGTTATTGTATTAAAAACTAATTTTTTAGGGTTCTTCCTTAGAAATCCTTTAATAAAGATTAGTTGCTTCTCTAAAAGCCCTAATATGAGATTTTGCAGTGGATAAAATAGCATAATTACAGTATCCCCCTTACTAATGCTTTTCTTTAGCTTTGTATAGTAATTTAAAATGAATAGCTCAATAAATGCAATATGTATCTTTCAGACAATTTTCATTAACATTTTTTACCACCAAGATTTTGAACAAGGATGAATTTTAGTAGAAATATAACCAGTTCTTGTGGTGTGCTCACACTTCTGAACTGCCTTTTCCTCGGTGCTCTTTGGAAATTAGGACTTCTGTGAGGGCTTGGGTGCCTCCTAGAGAGGTCAGTGCATCTGTTGGCATTGTTTTCTACATAGCCATTCTGACTGAAATGTGATGAAATAGAAAAGCAGTTGACATTTTCATTCTCCTAGTGACTAAGGGTGTTGAACACTTGTTTCAAGTGTTTATTGACTGAATATATTTCTTTTGAGAACTTTCTTTTCAAATAGTTCATTATTGCAAAGTTTAGATAATATACTCAACCTGAATATGCGGGCATCCTATTCTACTAAAATTCTTAGAATATTAGATTTGATATTGAAAGGTCCCAAGTTGTATTTTTTTATTTCTTTTTTATTCCTTACTTACAGGGATTTTTGAAGAGGTGCTGTTCTTTACGGTGTACTTTTCTTTTTTATTTATTTATTTTTTTGCGACAGTGTCTTACTGTGTAGCTCTCACTGTCCTGAAACTCACAGAGATCTGTCTGCCTCTGCCTTTCAAGTGCTGGAATTAAAGGCATGTGTCACCATGCCTGCAGTAGGATTTTATATCAGGTTGTTATAGCTGGGCCAGTTGTTTATGCTTATAATCCCAGCACTGGGATGACAGAGTCAGGCTAGCTGTGAGTTTGCCATTAAAGTGAACCACGTAGTGAGTACCAAGGCTACAGAGTAACACCCTGACTCCAAATTATAAACAAAGCAAGCCAGCTCTGCTTCTTACAGCCTTCTGACTGTTATGTGCAATTGTCTCTGCAAATCTTCATGTTCTTTTTGATGGTTGCGTTCATATCGTTAGCATAGTGATGCTTTCACTTCAGAATTCATGAAATTGCACTCTAAATGTGTGATGCCATAACTCATACACCTCCAGAGAACAAGAAAAATGGTGAGCGAGGGATGTAGCTAGGTGGGAAAGTGCAGCCTCACATGTGTGTGTGCGAGTTCAGTTCCAAGTACCAGGAAGAACAAGGGGGCTTACTAAACCTTAATAAAGTAAGATAATAAAATAAAATGTCTGTCACATGTCCCTGTCACATGTCCAAAAAAGTTTTTCACTTTGTTAATTTGCTTTTAGAAGAGATGCATATCATATCAAGAAATGGGCTAGAATTGTATCTGATATTAAATGTGAATCCGTATTCAAATAAACATTTGTAAAGTGCTACATTTTTCAGGGTAATATAACAATAATGTATCAGATAGAAAGCCTGTGCTCAGCATCAGACTCTGCTGTACATGAACACATATAAAAATACTAGAACAAATTCTCTTAACAGTTTGAACCACATATTCAAGTAAGCCCAGGAAAGAATATTTACCTCTTTAAAGCATTAATATTATAGAGCCATTGAAAGTTCACCTTTTTTCTATTTGCTAAAATTTCAGTAGTTGTGAAAGTGCCAAGTAAATGAATTTTAAATTAGAGTATATTACAAACTTTTACAAACTCACTTTTGTAAGCAACTGTAACAAAGTAGTAATATATATTTCTTGTATCCCCTAAATTTAAATTTGGAAACCTAACAAATTTTAATATTATGTGTTGCCATCAGGTGGCAGTCACACATTAGTTACGGTGACACAGTACAATGAATAGACTCATTCATGGCATAGCATCCCAGTGTCTAATTGTAAGAGAATGAAAAAAGGAACCTCATAGGAATACATAGAGGCATGGAAAGATTTCTAATTGCAGAATCTTGATGTAGAAAGACAAAAAGATAAGAACTAGAGTGTAAGATTTAGTTTCCCAAATCTGTACTTGAAATGGGTTTATCACTTACTACCTGTGTCTCCTTGGTTCCTCTTGCCATAGCCTCCTCACTGACTAAATGAAGATATCTCCTCCATAGCCCTTTTAAGGTTTACATCAGGGCCTTAGCCCAGAGCCTCCTAAGTAAGATACTAGCAAGAAATACTACTTACTGTAGGAATCAGGACAGTGAAGGAGAGAAGGGGAACCACTTGCCGACTCTGGAAATCCAGTGGGAGCTAAAGAGAAGGAAGGTTGCAAGAGATGAAAGAGGAGTCTTCTGAGGAGCAGGCAAAGAAGGGAAAGAGGGGAAGGAAAAGGCTGGATATTGTGAAAATACAGTATGGAAATGTTATAATAAAACCTCTTTCTTTGTGTACTCAATATAATAAAATACATGCTTATACTTTATAGTCACCAGGGAAAACAAACTCTAGACAAACAGGCAGATATTTTCCTTCATCCTTCCTTTAGTGCTGAGAGAAACAGGAGGTAAATAGGTGATTAGAGCACATTTGAAAGTAAAGACCGCAATATACCCTCTCATCAGTGCCTCCCCACTGTCTCTCTCTCCATGTCTGGGTTAGAGAAACAGGAGGTAAATAGGTGATTAGACACATTTGAAAGTAAAGGACAAAGCACACCCTTCTCAGCAGGACCTCCCCACTGTCTCTCCATGTCTGCTTTAGACACCACAACATGGTCCTCTGACTTCCTCACATGTGCTATGGCACAAGCAAGTGCACACACACACACACACACACACATTCTCAACATAATATGATTTGAACTTGTAACATATTTCGCTTCCCTCTATGTACCCAAATAAGATCTTTTCCCTCTCTTATTTGGCTTACTGGTGTTCCATTATCTAACAAAACCTTTCTTTTCATGATTAAAAATATTGGCAAAATAGTCAGCAAATTCAATATATATTTATCAAGTACATTCTTCTATTGCATGCCAAAATATATTAGAGGGTATCTTCAAAACATACCTCCTCTGGCATCATAGTGTATACCTTTAATCCTAGCACTTGGAAGGCAGAGGCAGGTGAATCTTGGTGAGTTAAAGGTGAGCCCGGTATACATAGCAAGTTCCAGGCCAACCAGAGCTAAACAATGAGAGCCTGTCTTAAAAAGGAAAATAAAACAGTTCCTGTTCTAAAGAACACTGTATACTAGGAAGGGGTATGATTTGTGTATAGTTCTTCTAAGGCAGAATGCAATGACCATTAGAACAGCAGTTACAAAAGCGTGTGTTTATGTCTATCCATACTAGAAGCCATTGTTGCATGTATGCTATGTTCTTCACAATGCCATTGTACAAGTATTGAGTGCAATTTGAAAGTGCATCACCTGAAACTCAGAGTCAAATGCCCAAAGTCACAATGCTAATACATCATTCAGTTCATGATCATAAACTTGAATGTCTGACAAATAATGTAGATGAAGTTAGCCACCCGGGATTTTCCTCCATCATTTCCTATGTGTTGGGCACTATTCTGGATGTTGTAGACAAAGCAAATGGTACAAGTACTATCCCTACCTTTAAGGAGGAAAAATGAGATCAGAATGTAAGTCTAAGTTTCTCAGTTCTGTTTTTCTTTATTCCATACCATATAGAAATACAGTGATTTAGGAACACTGAAGGAAAGAAGTGTAATTTGCATAGGAATGGTTTTTGAATGCCTAGTGGAGTCAGCATCCCTGCTTGCTAGTCTATACCAAATTGACTAATGGAACATACCTTGTTATCAATGTTCCTTTTTGAAATTATTTAGGTTCGCAGATTTTCGGAGGCCTTCTTTTGTTTTGAACATCCAAGAGAAGCTGCCATTGCATACCAAGAACTTCAGTAAGTAGCACAAATCCAAAATGCAGATAATTGTTTTTTCTTTTTCATAAGATGTCTTATATAATTATTAATGACAAACTTCATAGTATTTAAGGCAGAAGAAAAGGTTTAATTTAGGAATTTTTTTGGAAAGTCCCTTTCTGTTCAAGAAAGGTATAATGGACTTGCACTGTGTCACACTTTGATAGCACTGTGTAGCTCTGCTCTTCACATGCTATCGTCTTCTGTCTTTGCTTCCTCAGGTCAGAATAGCTCACATTCATCGTTTTCATATCATGTGTGATTGGCACTGCCTTCCGTCACATAAATGATACACAGTTCAAATGTCCAAATAGCTGGGCAGTAGTGGCACACGCCTTTAATCCTAGCACCCAAGAGCCAGAGGCAGATGGATCTCTCTGTTTGAGGCCAGCCTAGTCTACAGAACAAGTTCCAGAACAACTCTAAAAACAAAACAAAACCTCTGAAACTTTGTTTACCTTCCATCATTCCTACTGAATGTGGTTAGGGCTTGTTTTCGATCTTTAAAGGGTTGCTTGAAGTCATTTCCCTGAGGAAAATAAAACAGACACAGAGAAGTGAATACTGTATCAGTTTTTATATATGAAATTTTGAAGAAGCAAAATTCAGGTGAAGAAAGTCCAAACAGTGGTTCTCCTGGGGTTGACAGGGCTGGGAAATTAGAAAAAAATGTGAGTAGATGGAAATATTTATTCTGTTGTGTATTTCTTTGTCAAATCATATAGGATATATTTCAGTTCATACATATTTTACCTACTAAAAACACTTATAAACAATAACTGGGCATAAGAGGTAGTCAGAGTTGAAGTATAAAAATGGGGCAGGTGTTAGCTGTTCACACTGGGTGATATTGATAAGTAAATGCAGTTAACTACTCTATTTTGATTCTTTTGAAATTTTTATTAGAAAATTTTTTCTTTTAAAAATTTTTGGATTTGTTTTTTTAGTGTGTCTGAATGTTTTGTCCGAATGTATGTATACTCACCATGTGTGGCACTGGTCCTATTGTAGATCAGAGAAAGGAGTCAGACCTCCTGGAACTGTAGTACATTAGTTACAGTTACATGGTTGCAAGCCCCCATGTGGGTGCTGGGATTCAAAGTGGGCCTTTTATCAGAGCACTAAATGCTCTTAACCACCAAGCCTTATGTCCAAGCCCTAGAAAATCTTCCTGATCACTATTTTATATTAGGCTTTGTGTATCTTGTTTTAAATAGATGTTCAATATATTTATCAATATGTATTGGTAAAGCAGCCTTGTGAAATACACTTTTCCCCTGTGTTCTCATTAAGTAATTAGTAAGTAATTAGCATTGAACTTTTGATACTACGTTCATACAATAGAATAGGAATTACTTCTCAGCAAACTGTAATTTTATGACAATAATTTATTATTAGTAAAGCATAATTTTCATTTTACCAGTTTTTAATCTCTGACCAAGAAACTTTTCCCAAAGACACTGTATCTTGAGGAAACGGGTTAAGACTGGTGGGGGAAGAGAACAGGGTAGATTTTAAAGTGGAGGTGGGTGTAATTATTTTTTCACTACAATCTGACTTAAGAATATTTTTCAGTGCTCAGAGTCATCTACAGATGTGCACCGCTATCAAAAATACTTCCTTCTGCAGTTCTCTTCCACCCCTACCTATTGAATGTAGTGAATTAGATGGAGATCTCAATTCATTACCTATAATCTTTGAAGATAGGTATTTAGATTCAGTTATTGAAGGTAAGTATAATCTAACTAAAATACATAAGCTATGTATGTCAATTTCAGCATATTCTTCCAGATATACATAAAACTATTCCCTAATTATTAAATCATTTCCCTCTCTAGTTTCATTTACTTTTGAGGAAATTAGAAAGTTGTAGCTAGAAAAAGTAGTCTCGAGCCCTTGAACTCTCACACTTGTTGTAAACTTGAATCTTTTTTTCTTTGGATGAAAGACTTAGATGCGCCCTGGATGGGAATTCAGAGTCTTCAGATAACAGAGGCCAGTAGAATGGATAAACATGAGACTGAAGAGAGCTCTGTAGCAGGACTTTCTAGCCCAAAGTTGAAGGTCAGACCTGCTGTTGCCTCCAGTATTTGCTGTACAGAAGGTGAAAAGCAGCTAACAAAATCTCTAAAAGGAAAGAATGAAGAAGCAAATAAATCCAAGGTTAAGGTCACTAAGCTCATGAAAACAATGAAACCAGAAAACACAAAAAAGTTAATAAAACAGAACTCTAAAGATTCTGTGGTTTTAGTAAGCTACAAATGTTTGAAAAATACAACATCAAGTGATCTCACTAAATGCTTTGAAGGCAATCCTTCACATAGTCAGGAAGAAGGTCTGGATCCCACAATATGTGAATATAATTTAGACCCAAATACCTACATCAGACAGACAAGTCAAAAGGAAGCTAGCTCTTTGCCAGCAAATACAGACAGAACTGAACACAAGTCTCCAGATACTCAAAGTATGCAACCAGACCAGTTCGATCTTCTGAACTCTGGCAGCCTAAATCTTTGTGCAAATTTGTCCATTTCAGGCACTCTTGGTATCTCCCAAGACGATAGCGATATCTCACATGCGAAGCACAATCTGACATTTAGAAGTTCATCAGGTGATTGCCATGACTATCGAACAACTCCATCTTCAGGAGTTAGAACACTTGAAGTCAAGCCCAGCAGTAAAGAGCCTTTCAGTGGAGAGAAAATAACTGTTGAAATAGGAGCTTGGGCAGAGCTTCGAGAAGATGAACTATTTGTGGATAATTTACTACACAATTGTGAGTCCTCAGAATCTAATGGTAAATCCAAGTCTATAGAAATAACTCTTGGAAAGGATGCTTTACAGGAAACGAAGTCTCACTCTACTGAAGAATCATTAACCAAATTGAGAAGTCATCTACCTTTTCCTTCTACAAAAGAATATCATGTTGTAGTAAGTGGTGACGCAATTAAGTTACCAGACACATATGCTTCCTCTAGATTTTCAGACTCAGGTGTGGAAAGTGAACCAAGTTCTTTTGCAACACATCCAAATCCAGAAATACCCTTTGAAAGTCTCCAAGGGCCAGGTCCTTATAGTAATGAAAGATTATTTCCTCAGCTTTTGATGAAGTCTGATCACAGTGTAAAATTTTCACTAGGAAGTCACTGCACTGAGAGCACAAGTGCTTTAAGTGAAATACAGTCATCTTTGACATCGATAAACTCCCTACCTTCTGATGATGAATTGTCACCTGATGATAACTGTAAGAAATCTGCTGTACCTGAGTGTCATCTAAGTGATAGTAAAACTGTGTTAAATCTAGAAATGATGGATCTGCCAAAGTCTGATGATTCTAAAAAGTCAAGTATTTTTTTGCAGCAGCAATGTGTTATATTTTCAGAGCATTTGGACAGTGAAACTTTAGCAATGCATTCCTTAAATCCAATTAGTAAAGACCCTTTACAACTTGTTTTCTCAGGTGAAGATACTGCCAGTGATGTGAAAAGTAGTTGTGACTCCAAACCTAATTTGGATACTATGGTTAAAGGCTCCCCGAGCCATGATACATCTAATAACAACTCTGCAGAAACAGCAACAACACTAAGCTCAAAGCTGATTTGCTTAGGTACTCGTTGTGTTGTTTCAGGTTCCGTTTCTACTAACACGGAGCTTAGTGAAGATAGGACTGTGGGAAAAAAACGTAGTGAGGTGTTAAATCACAATCAAATACATTCAGAAAACCCTGTTATTGAAAATGACCCTCATCTGAGTCCAGATGACTCTGTTTCCAGTAGTACTGATGTGGTAAAACAGGGGCTTGTGGAAAATTATTTTGGATCTCAGAGCAATCCCGATATTTCTGACGCATGTGCTGTTAGCTACCACAGCTCAGTTAGCTCTCAGAAGGAAACCTGTGAAAAAGGAATTAGTGATCTTCAGCAGGAACAAAGCAAAGAAGAAGAGGAGGAAGAGGAGCAGGATCAACAAATGATTCAAAATGGGTATCATGAAGAAGCAGATTTCTCAGCTGCAGACAGAACAGTAAGTGTTCACTGTGCAAGTGGAGATGTGCTAGGAGAAGAGAGACACACACAGTGCGAGAGAGTAAGCAGTGACTATCTGAGGGTTGCTGTACCTGTTCCTGCTGTTTGTACTTCTGGTTGTTTGTCTTTCCCATCTGCTCCACGAGAGTCTCCTTGTGGTGGTAAATATCCTCCTAGAAGTAAATTTGATGCCATTACAAAGCAGCCAAGCAGCATTTCTTGCAACTTCACTTCTTCAACTTCCTGGTATGAAAATTCACCAAAACCTCAAATACATGCGTAAGTAATGAAACTCAGTATTGTGTGCTAAGTGTGTATCTAAAACATCAGATATAGTGCCAAAAGATGTAATCTTTTTGTTCCCTCTAACAAAACATGCTCCTTTTTATTAATTGTTAAGATGATGAAATGGGTACAGACAGTATGGGCAGACCGCTTCCATATCGCCTGTTGTGTAGGTTAGACACTTTCAGCAGCTTTCTGTCAGAAGTGCACAATCACTAAGGTTAAAACCCTGTATTTGTTAGTGCATCATTTCTCCCCTATAACCTCGGGAAGGAGTTGGGCTTTATGAGTACATGTGAGAAATTGGGTAATATTGAGTAAATGGATGACATATTTGTAGAAACTCCTAAACCTACCCAATCCTAGTTGCCTTGCTTAAGTCAGTTGTTTCCAGTAGCAGATTGATCTGTCTGCACTGATCCCTAAAATCTACTTCAGCCTAGACCAAATCATGATCTGTGAGTTGAGAAGTCGGAGCATTGAGTACAGTAGATTTTTAAAGTTCACAGATCATTCTGGTTCGTGTATAAACTTGAGATCTATAAAACTTAAAGCTAGTATGTGGTAACAGGGTCTTGAGACCCTGTCTCAAGAACAAACTAAAGTTGCTACCACCTTTTGGGTTCTCCCTTTTTCTGAGGCATGAGAAAGCAAAGTCTGTATGTCTTTGCCCAGTGTGTACTACAGAGACTACTCTCATCATCGCCTTCATTTCCACTTTTCTCAGCCAGATGAGGGTCACGCTAAATAGCAGTGCTAATGTTTAGTCTTTAAGCTCAGTTTGTTATCATGCCAGATACTACACGCTGCCCGTTACAGCCTTGTGCCTCTCTTGGTGCTGCTCCTTACTGGTATTTTTAGGAAGTAATCCACTCTGCTTGAGTACCATACTCACTGTTGTGCTTTCTAGAATGGCTTCTTTTAAATTGTAAGAGAGCAAAGAAGAAAAAAATGTGATTACATGATAAATAGCAGATTGCCATTTTCCAGTACTTCTTTTAGCTATTCTGTGCATGCAGTATTAAGTTATACATAAAGCATAAACCACTTCTGACATTTTCATAGCCAGTCCAAGACTATTTCAAAGTAACTTCAGGCTTAAAGTGTTCATTTTTTCTAATTAGAATATGTATTAAGAGTAGCAAAATGTTGCCCTTTGTGTTTATTAAAACACAGTGATTATCTTTAGTAAAAAAAAAAATTTCTGTAATATTTCACTTCAGCTTCCTTCAGGCAAAAGAAGAATTGAAGCAACTTAAGCTGCCTGGGTTCATGTACAGTGACGTTCCTCTGCTGGCACCCTCAGCGCCTTACTTTAGTGTGGAAGAAGAGGATGGTTCTGAGGATGGCGTGCATCTCATAGTCTGTGTCCATGGATTAGATGGTACGTGTCAGCCATTGATGCACCCCATGGATGGCAACTCAGTAACTTTTCCTAATAGGACATTTTCTTACCTTTAACCTTTTGAACTTGAAAAATGGTGAGTTGCTAAGATTAATGTATATTACATTATGAAACAAAAATATGCTTTACTAAATTAATATTAGATTTTCTTTTTTGGTGTTGGTTTTAAGTAAATTTGCCATGAATCTGACACTCATGTAAATGTTTGAATTTTTCTGTATTCTGGATGATTTTATCAACTATAACCTCGGCACTGTCCCTTTAATAGTTTTTCTATCCTCTTTTTACTTTCTTAACCTTTCAGACTGAAAAACAAAATTGTTACCCTTACTAATCTAAGACGTCACTAACTTCATTCTGTAGTTTTGTGACAGTGACAGCAGCCATGGCTACTTAGGAGCTTTGTCTTTTTGGGTTGATAAGCTGTTAGAAAAAAGCCAACAGTTTCTAGATCAGCATAACAGAGGTTTCTGTCCTGCTTGATCCCACAGCCATTAAGTCGCAAAGAATCATACAGAGGTCTACATTAATTACAATCAGCCCTATTAGCTCAGACGTCTTAACTCTTATAACTTATATTAGCCCATAATTCTTGTCTGTGTTAGCCACATGGCTTGGTACCTTTTTCTGCAAGGCAGTCACATCTTGCGTCCTCTGCTGGATGATGACTACAGACTGACCTTTCCTTGTCCCAGAATTCTCCTGTTCTCATTGCCCTGCCTATACTTCCTGCCTGGCTACTGGCCAATCAGCATTTTATTAAATAAATACAAGAAACAAATCTTTACAGGGTAAAACCATTATCCCACAGTATATTACTGTAATTGTACAACAAATTATTTTATGAGTTATAAAAATATTAAGCAAAGATCTTTTTTTTAAAGACCTTTCAAGAAATAAAATACCTTCAATACCAACTTTTTCACCCTATCCTCAAATACTGAGATGGGAAAGATTGTCTCCTAAAGAAGCCTTCTTCACAGTTGAACTCCTGAAAGATTTCCTTCAAATATGGATTGTCTGTGCATCACATCAATTGGTTCAGAACAATAGGAAAGAGATGGAATTCAGCGTATTCTTTGGTTACTTCAACTGTGGTACTAAATCCTGTGGCAACAACATACCAACACTCCCCTAAACACACTACTTGACATAATAAATAAAACTCTACCTAGCAGCATCAATATATTGAATCATTATAACAAAATTTAAATTTCCAGAATACAAAATAAATGTAAAGAAATTTCTTTCAAATGTACTACATAAGTAAATTAGTAAGAATAATTGATGAGATGCAATAGCCATTTCTAGTGAATGAGTATGTACCAATGATTATGAGTTATTAAGTAGAAGTACTCTGTAACCCATAAATGTGATTAATCAACTATATTTTAAGCCATATAAAACTTATACTTGTTAATGAAAGTAAGAGGTATTCACCTTAAAATTTTCAATAAAAAAGATTCAATATTTTAATTAGGAAATATCTAAATGATAAATATTAAAAGAGAAAATAAAATTGAACATTTGATAATAGTCTGTCTATATTGCTGATAAACCAAAGGAATCAGAACAATCCACTAGTGTTTAAAAGATGTTCTATATTTTGTACCTATTTGTTGTTTTATATCTGATTTATAAATATGTTTACAATGTATTTTTAGTTAACAATTGTTAAATTATCCTAGCCACCAGAGAAAATTCAACAGACTAAATCTAAACTACATCAAGATTTGTTCCATGGTCAGCTAGGGCAACGACAAAGAGTAGGTCAGTCATTTACAGATGCTGTATCCACCTAGTCCCTAAAGTGGTGTGCTCTTAGGTGGATAAATGAACCAAAACGTCTTAAGAAATAAACTTGATAAATAAAATAAACTTCAATAAACTTGAAAAGACATTGGCTGAGAACTCTTTTACAATATATTGTTTATCAGCAAGTGGATTAAGACATGAACTTCCTGTTTCCAAAAACTGTAAAAATGCATGATAGTGTGCATGGCACCTTTTACTTACCTCATCCTTTAAACATCATTTTTCATTTTCTAGGAAACAGTGCCGATCTCCGACTAGTAAAAACATACATTGAACTTGGACTGCCTGGGGGAAGAGTTGATTTTCTTATGTCAGAGAGAAACCAGGTAAGTAGGCAGTATTTTTAGTGGCAGCAAATACTCTCGTGCCAGTTCCTCCATTTTGCTTGCTGTAAAAGCCTGTAGTCTTGAAAATACTTCTCTGACTTTTGTGAAGTTTGCCACCAACTTATATGTTGAGGACGTACAAATGATATACCTTTGACTTATGAGTTCTCTTTTGTGTATGAAACATTCAGAGTTCACATTTCTATACGAAAATTTTATTAATTAAGCCATTCTTAGAGGCCCTACTTTAATAATTTAATACTGCTGGCCTAAGGCATAACTAAATGAAGCAAGTTCTGTTATAGGATACTGAGGTGCCTTTCCCTAGAAACTCTGCTCTTTTTAATACAGTGAATGCTACAGTCACTAACTTCCCTAAAAATGAATTTAACTATATTGGTAACACCTAAATAAAATATAATATGATTATATTCTGTTTTTCATGTTATGGTACACATTTTAGTATATAATATGTTTTCCTTTTATTTAGAATGATACTTTTGCTGATTTTGACTGCATGACTGATCGCCTTTTGGATGAGATCATACAGTATATTCAGATATATAGTTTAACAGTCTCAAAAATAAGGTAACATGTTATTACACAATCTATTCTTCTATTTCTGTAACTTACAGAACTAAACAGTCTATAATACTGTTCACCTAATCTGAAGTATAGGAACTGGGGCTGGAGAGACAAATCAGCTGGTAGCATTGCCTACAACCAAGTAGGACAGCAGTATTCAAGCTGTAGGACCCACACAGTTCCAAGAGAGAACTGATATCCACATGTACACCGTGACACACATGCATACATATATATCCACACAAAATAATTTATTTTAATAAAATATGGGGAACTATAACACTAAAGGGAAGGGGGAATATATTAGAGCCAGGCAGATTGGCTCAAGGTAAAGTGCTTGCTATGCAAGAATGAGGTTCTAAGTTGAAAAAGCCAGGTAAAAGCCAAGTGTGGTGTTGCACTTCTGTCAATCTGGTACTGGGAAACCAGAGACAAGTAAGTGAACTCTGGAACTTGCTTGTCAGTCAGCCTAGCCAGTTTGTGAGTTCTGGCTTCACTGAGAGATCCTGTCTCAAGATATAAAGTAGAGAACAATAAAAGAAGATAGTTGATGCCAATCTCAGGTCTTTATATATGTATGTACATGCACACAAGCATGTATACATGCATTCACCACTAAGGACAGATTGTATTGTCTTATTATATAAAGTGTTCTGAATAAGCTTTAGAAACAGAAAATAGATTAGTGGTAGCAGATACTATACCTGTGTCTTTCTTAAATAGTTCAGTTTCATATACAGTAGCTACAAGAGTCACAAGTTTCCAACAGATTGAAATGATATTTGAAGAGATGCAAATGCTAGTTACCTTGACTTAATGATGATACGTTTTATATATATGTTTTGGACTGCCACATTTCAACCCATAGATACATATAAATAATACGTGTTAGTTAACATTTTTAAATTAGTTTTTCTTAAGTGTTTTGGGGGTGTATATCATGCAAATACACATGCATGTGTATTCACATACAAGGTAACCGGAGGACAGGTGCAGGTAGGTATCAGTCCTCAGGCACTGTCTGCCTTGTTTTTGAGACGGGCTCTCTTGTCTTCACCAAATAGACCAGACTGGCTGGTTAGCTGGCAAGCACCTAGAAATCCACCTGTCTTTACCTGTCCAGCACTGAGATTGCAAACAAGCACTCCCCCATCCTTTTTTTTTAAATAATGTTTGTTTTGTGTGTGTGTGTGTGTGTGTGTGTGTGTGTGTGCTATAGCACCCAGCTTACATGTGATTGGAAGACAGCCTGAGTCTTCTCCCCTTCCATCATGTAGGCTCCAGGATTAAACCCAGGTCAGCTAACCTGACTTTACAAGTTAATTACCCTCTAGGCCCCAACTTCTTTTTCTTTTTCTGTTTACCGTAGGCTTTGATAATTGAATTCAGGGCCTCATGCTTCCTAGGCAAGCACTTTAGCAGCTGTGCTCTTTCCCTTACTGTTAAACTGTCAATGATATCAGAGGAGCAAATAGATAATTTCACAAATGTTGTCTTGTCTTTTATATGTATAATTTAATTGTTATATTTAGGGTTTAACAAGGAAGTAATTTGGATGTGTATTTCAAGAGGCAAAATTATGGCCTAGTCATTGTTTGACTTTGTGCCGTGTAGACAAATGTTTTTTCTCCATGAATGTATGTGAGTCTTATATATGTCCATAACCATGGAAGCTGGAAAAGGTCTTCAGATTCCTAAGAACTGGAGTTACAGACAGTTGTGAACAGCCGTGAAGTTGCTGGGATCTGAACCAGGATCCTCTGTAAGAGCAGCAAGTACTCCTAACTGCTGAGCCATATATCATTTATTCATCTCGTACAAATATTTTTAAATATATTTATTTCTACACCAATACTAATTACTATTTAAATTACAATGATTGAGATCCACATTCTTATTTTTTTCTTTATAAGCTAGTGTTTTAATTATTAAACTATTATTTAAAAACAGAACATTCCAAATTCTTAGTATTTCAAAATAATCTCTGGTGTATCAGGTTTGGAAGGTTTCTTGTGGGTTTTGTTGTTGTTACTGGTTTGTTTCTCTTTTTTAAAACAAATATGAGAGAAATTATTGTTTCTGTTTCTTTCTTACAGCTTTATTGGACATTCATTGGGCAACTTAATAATCCGTTCAGTACTTACAAGGCCAAGGTTTAAATATTACCTCAGCAAACTTCATACTTTTCTCTCTCTTTCTGGACCTCACCTTGGCACCCTCTACAACAGCAGTGCTCTCGTTAATACAGGTAAAAAGCTTTTTGTTCTCTATAAATAAAATATGACATGGGCAGATATTTTAAATATAGTTTTAGAATTTTTGCTGTTTATTTTTAGAGCCAATTTTCCCACACTTGAAGTCTCATAAAATAGAAGATAAACGTAGTCTACTTTGTTGTGTATATTAAATAAGTTAATAAAAAAATTTCAATGTTTGCTCACAGGTCTTCCCTGTGTGCTAGCCTGGCCATTTTTCTGAGTTCTAATTCAAGCTTAACTTGGGGACTGGAGAAGTGGCTCAGCAAGTTAAGGGCGCTCTTTGCTCTTGCAGAGGATCCAGGGTTGGTTCTCAGCACCACCCAGTCTCAGTCTCCACCCAGGTCCTGAGACTCCAACAGGCCTGCATATGGTGCACATGTCTACATGCAGGCAAGCGTTCACACTCATAAAATTAAGAACATCTTTTAAAAATTTTTAAAAGCATAACTTCACCTCTTTCCCATTCCCGATCTTTGGATTACAGTCAGAACCCCAAGTACGCTTGCACTGATACTCTTGTCTTGCCACTGTCCACCCTTCCAGTGTACACGCTGCATACAGACCTCTGTTGCTGAGTATACCTGCTTTCTTAGACCTGTCTTAGTTCCACTTCCTATTGCTGCAATCAGATACCCTGACAGAAGCAGCTTAAGGAAGGAGGGTGTAATTGGCTCATAGATCCAGGCTGTAGTCCATCACTGGTGGGATCAGCTGGGCAGTGATGTTCGTGGCCAGTTCATGTGGCATGCCTGTGCTCTACTCCCTCCCTTTCACTCAGTCCAAGGCCTGGATCCTCAAATGACACTGCCCACATTCAGGGTGGTCTTTCCACCTAGGTTGACCCAATCAAGAGAATAGCAGACCAGAGAGAGGGCGACATGGTGGGAGGAGAAAGCCTACTCCCTCAAACTGTATTTTTATCCCCCCCCCCATACACAGCACGGCATGCAGAGACATACAAATGTAATAAAGAATTAAATAATACCCCAGGTCAACCTATTCTAGACAATCCCTTGTTTATACTCCTTTCCCTGGCAGTTAAAGCGTGTCAAGTTGTCAGTCAAAACTGTCACAGATCCTCACCCAAAAGACACAGCTTTCTCCCTTTTCTTTCAAGAAGCTGCTGAGATTTATAGTTTACCTACCCTGTTATTTTTCTCTCAAATTCTAATAAAATAGTCTTCAAACCTCAAACAAAAAATTTATTTCAGAAATTAGTCAAGGCAGTGTTTGTCAGAGGCTCCAGAAATTTCCTCCATTAAACTCTGTTTTCATTACTTCTTTATCATATAAATTAATCGTTCTAGTCATTCTATTAGTTGAAAAGATAAATAAATGTTTAATATATTATAGTTATTAAATAACTTTCTGTAGACTGTTAACTCTTTGGTTTTGGTTTGATAATGTTTAAGAGGAAACTGTTTGTAAGAAATTAATCCAAATTTTCTAAAGATGTTAAAATAAATGGTAAAGAAAATTTTTGTTTTCTTTGAAACAAGACGCCATTGTGTAGCTGTGTCTAGCCTAGAACTTGGTATGTAGACTGAGCTGGCCTTGACTGCCTCTGCATTCTTAGCAGTAGGATTAAAGGTTATGTGCCACAGTGCCCAACCCATATAAACATTTTATTGAGATGTAACAGGTCCTTAGTTTGCCTACTGGTTGGTATTCTTCCCTTAGTTTTGTTTTATTTTGTTTTGTTGTTATTTAATGTGATAGTTTAATCAGATTCCCACTGCAAAAATAAATTTAAAATTTGTAAAACTCTAATCTGTGTCTCCTTTCATTAATAAATCATTCCAGTTTCTTTTGTATCCCATTTCCAACCAGTAATTTCAAAGAACAGCCAATTCTTTATTTATAGTTTTACAAAAACTTATGAGGAAGGCTGCGGGTGACTCAATCTTTAATACTATGTAGCTGCTCTTGCAGAGAACCCAAAGGTCAGTTCTCAGCATCTGCATCTGGCAGCTCACAGCCACCTCTAACTTCAGCTCCTGGGGATCTAATGCACTTTCCTGGACTCCATGGGCACTTATATGAATAAATTTGCATATGTTTTTAGACACATGTATACACCCTGACACACACACACACGAAACACAAAAATAAAATATTTTTGAAATAAATGAATAAATATGAAGCCAAGCAAGGTAGTTTGTGCCTGTGATCCCAGCACTTAAGAAACTGAAGCAGGAAGATCATGAGTTTGAGGATAGCCTGCCTAGCCTTCATAGTAAGATACTATCATGGAGAAGGAGAAAGGGAGATAAAGAAATTCTTAAATAACACTAGGGACAGCTCCACATGAACAGGATGTGGGTATGTTGGATTTCTTTCTTCTCTCTACTTTGTCCCAGCTTCCTCAGTCAATCAAATTTAATCAAAGATTTTTTTTCCTTCATTTTTTCACTGTTCCTTGAATAAAACAGGAAACAAAGAATTTAGAAGTGGAAACTCCAACTTGAAGTGATTAAGATTTTGTTTAATTTGTACTGTGATGAAGATTTCTTTAAATATGGGGTACTGGGACAGGAGGAATGTTTTAGCAGTTAAAGAGAAAGGGTTGCTCCTCCTATGAAGGACCTAAGTTCTGTTCCCAACACCAACATGGCAGTTCACAACTCTCTGTCACTCCCAGTGTCAGGGATCTGATGCTTTTCTTCTGGCTTACATACCAAGCACACATTTGATACACATACATTCATGCTGGGAAATACTCATACATATTAAAGATAAATCTTTCAAAATGTATAACTATGTCTTATTTGTAATATAAAGTACAATTAAACATAAGACTTAAATAAAATTGAATTGTTATTAGAAAATGTTGACAAGTTGTTCATTCCAAGTGCTTTTTAATTAGCCTACCATATCTTCCCTGTAACTACCGATAGACTAGCTCAGTTCATAGGCATTGGATCTGCTGTGATTGAGGCTTTCCTCCCTTTGCTTCCTTATCAAATGATATAATCTCCCCAAGTTTGTTCTTTGTATATTCTGTATTTTGTTACTAGCAGAATGAGCCACCATAAGCTGTGGTTAATGTGTACTTGCAAATATGTTTAGAAGTGCTTGTAAATATCAGAGAGTAGAAGTACTTTGCAAATAAATTTTTGTTAGCCAACAAAATGTTAATGTATGATGTGATGTCTTTAAATGAGTAGATATGAGCATTAATAACTTTAGCATATATTACTCTCTCATATTTTCACATATCATATTCAACTTTCTAGGTCTCTGGTTTATGCAGAAATGGAAGAAATCAGGCTCTCTTTTACAACTGACATGCCGAGATCATTCAGACCCTCGCCAAACATTTTTATATAAGCTTAGTAATAAAGCAGGTAAGTATTTAGCAACAGTTTAGAAGGCAGGCTTATAAGCTAGCAGATTATCAGGTCTTTCTGGTGATGAAAATATATCATTCAGCTATAATTTGGGAAAGAAATAGCAGAATCTAATGCTAAGTTATTAGATTAGTTTTTAATTTCTTCTCAGGAGATATTGATAATCACCGTTCTCTCTGGCAGTGTGCAGAGTACCTTCTAGTACCATGAACACTAGTCAGTGGAAGTGAAGGCTCTAGGTAGGCACCAGCTCACCTCTGTGTCTGATGACATATGTAAGTGTTGTCACCAACAATAGGCCTTACCATCAGGTTATGGAGCGCATCCAATACCCTTGACAATAGTCTGTGATGTGTAGGGGTTCCATGGGTCTCCTTTGGTCAGTGACCCAAACAGTATTTAACGTCTTCCTGGCACTGGAGGTTTTACTTGGTAGAAAAAGATACCTAGTGGGGTATTGTTTGGTGACTCTATTAGGATCCCTTTTATATGTGTGTATATTTTACAAAGCTTCTATAGTAGTAGGTTTCTAGATGGTTATTTAATGGTCTTTTAGTGTGTATTATTCCTCCCAGTATTTCATTCTTTGCCCCTCTCTTCCAACTCCCTTCCTGTTTAATCTTCCATTCTAGTTTTTACTTTGTCTCTCCATGACAGTATATTCTATTTCCCCTTCCTTGGAAGATCCTCTTTACTAAGTACCTGACCTCTGTGTTTATATGGATTACAGCATACATTGAAAGCTTAAAAGTGAACATTCACATATAAGAAAAAAACATACAATATTTGTCTTTGGGGGACTGGGTTACTTCACTTGGGATTTTTTTAAATAGGTCCATCCATTTACCTGCTAATTTTTTTAAGAACTAAATAATACTCCCATCATGTATACCACCTTATATTGTTTATCCATTCATTAGTTGATGGATATCTAGACTGTTTAAAATTTTCTGACTGTTATAGAGTATCAGTGAACATGGTTAAGCAAATGTCTCTGTAGCAGGATGAAGTATCCTTTGGATATATACCCAGGAGTATTATAGCTAGATCTTGATGTAGCTCTATTCCCAGCTTCCCGAGAAACTGCTGCACTGATTTCCACAGTGGCTGCATAAGTTTGCACTCTCACCAGCAGTGAATGCATGCCCTGCTTTCCCCACATCCCCACAAACATGTGCTGACATTTGTTTTATTGATTGTGGCCATTCTAACTGGGGAAAGATGAAATCTCAAAAGTAGTTTTGACTTGCATTTCTCTGACGACTAAGGATACAGCCATCCAGTTTGGCCCGCACCATTTGAGAAAGATACTGGCCTCTCCACTCTATATTTCTGACTTCTTTCTCACAAATCAAGGTTCCATAGGTGTGTGAATTTCTGTCTAGGTCTTCAGTTCAATTCCATTGATCAGTGTGTCTTTCTATGTTAATCCTATGTTTATTTTTATTGTGTTGTTGTTGTTATAATTACTATAGCTTTGTAGTATAACTTAAAATCAGCAATTGTGGTACCTCCAACAATTCCTTTCTTATTTTTAGAATCGTTTTAGCTATCCTGGTTTTGTATTTTTGTATGAAGTTGAAAATTTTCTTCTCAATTTCTCAAAAGAATTGTATTGGAACTTTAATGGGGATTGCATTGGATCTGTAGATTGCTTTAGGTAGGATGGCTATGTTAATCCTTTTGATCCATGAACATGGGAGATATTCTTTCTTCTGGTGTTTTCCTCAGATTCTTCTTCAGTGTCTTAAAGTTTTTATTATAAAATTCTTAGTTTTGTTTAGTTAGTAATCCCAAGAATTTATTTTTTATGCTGTTGTGGAAGGTATTGTTTCCCCGATTTCTTTATCAGTCTGTCATTTGTATATTGGAAGGCTACTGATTTGTGTATGTGTGTGCTAATTTTATGCTCTGAAACTTTGCTGAAAGTGTTTGTCATCTGTAGAAGTTTTCTGATGGTGTTTTTAGAGGCTTTTTTTTTATAGAAAATAGTATGATATGCAGATAAAGATACTTTATCTTCATAATATAATAGCTGTTGAGGCAAAGTACAGAAATGAACATTGTTGAATGAGCCTGCCAGAAGCTATGTAATACACAGCTCCAAGAATTGTTTCCCTGTGGATTACAACATTAAAGCATCCTTGTACTTATACACTGTTTGTAGCTCTTTGTGGAAAAGCTTTTAGATAAGTTAACAAAGTGAATTCTTCTGACAGTACATGACAGTGTCTTTGTAGCTTCGGGTAACTTTTCAGCAATGTTATTTTATATTCAAAAATGTATGGTCTCTAGAACTGCTTGTACACATGAGTGATAAATTTAAGATAATAATTTTCATATTTTTGTTTACCACTTTTTAAAAAGAATTGGAAGTCAATATGCCCCGTATAGTTGTAGACTAACACCTAATTTTTTTCTAGAAGTATGGTATGTTTTCTATACCTTATCTATGTATTAATAAAAATATGCCTCCACTTAGTCTGTTGGAGTTACAGGTCTAGCACTCATTCAATATATGAAAAATGTGCCCCCAAAAAATCAGTTTGCGAAGCCATTTTTTATTGTCAGAGTCAAATCTAACTTAATTTTGATAAGAAAAAATTTACATTGTGCTGGAATCTCCAGAAACTTATGCCTTAGAGTTATCCTTAGTATTTAGATCTAAAACTGAGCTGGACAGTGGTAGCACATGCCTTTAATCCCAACACTTCAGAGACAGAAGCAGGAAACAGGTGGAGCTCTGTGAGTTCAAGGCCAACCTAGTCTACAGAGGTAGTTCTAGGACAGCCAGGGCTATATAGCAAAACCTTGTCTCAGAAAATAAACAAAAAAATAAAAGCAAAAAATCTAAAATATCTTGATGAAATATCTTGCTCTTACAGAGTAGGAAGTCAACATGCTAGAACTGGAGAGAGAGATGCCTCTCTGGTTAAGGGTACTTGCTGCTCTGGTTCAGTTCAGCACCAGCATGACAGCTCACAAACGTTTGTAACTCTGGCTCCAAGGAATCTGATACTCTCTTCTGACCCCTGGGGGTGCCATGCATGGATGTGTTATAGCATATATGCATGTGGTGAAATAGTTACACACAGCAAATACAAATAAATCCCCTCCCTTTTTTTAAGTGGGAGAAGAGCAAATTATTCATAGAAAAGGCTGAGATCTGGACATGAGTGTTCATCACCCTCTGCATGCCCATCCACTTATGGAGACAGGTTATCTAGGGAGTGACTGTAGTCGGTCTGCAGACCTGGGCATCAGGGTATTTTCCTATCTGATAACGCCATAAGCGGAACAAATTTGATTCATCAAATATGGCAATGAAGAAGGGAATTCTTTTTTCAATGTTTTTATGAAATATGTGTGTATGTATGTGTGCAGTTAATTAATTCCCTTATAGATAGTTGGTTGTTTATATTACAGCTTGAGTATTCTGTTTTTTTCAACCTGTCACTCAAAAAATATGATAACATTTCATGAGGAAAGGGGAAGAATGGCCTTACTTTTTGTAAACACAATTATCTACAGTGAATGTTGCTGGTCTTTATATAGGCCCAATCTTTTCAGAGTCATGGTCCTTGAGTTCCAGGAGAAGAAGAGATGTCTCCAAAGTCTTGCATTTAGTTAACAGTCATCTTCACAATTAGCTTATACTAAGACTCTGACTCAGCATAAAATACCAAAATTTTACTGTGAAATAGTATAGAACAAAATACCATGTCTGCATACTCCAGTTGTAATATATTACCATCATTTTATTTGATTATCACATAAATTTTTATTTATTAATAAGCCAAATAGCAAGTTTGAATATGATGATGTTAAGAAGTTAAGTACTTTTTGAGTTCAATCACAAAAGTAACCCATGGACCTAGCCTGAACTCACCTTATTTATAAATAAAAAAGTGTATGGGAGGGTGACAAATTGTGACTGGATCACAGTATCCATTATTATTTTTTTGAAATATTTATTTATTATGTATACAATATTCTGTCTGTGTGCATGTCTGCAGGCC
>LOEQ01007874.1:0-19049 GCA_001685075.1 Bramus lutescens
TGACTGCTCTTTGGACTGGAAATGGAGGGGGAGGGGGAGGGAACTGGGAGGAGGAGAGGAGATGGAAATTTTTAATAATAATAATAAAATAATAATAAAAAATAAAGTATAAAATTACAAATGAATGAAAAAAAGAAATCAGGTTGAGCAAGCCAGAGGAAGCAAGCCAGTAGTATCAGCCCTCCATGGCCTTTGGATCAGCTCCTGACTCCAGGGTCCTGCCTCGTTTGTGTATCTGTCCTGACTTCCTTAAGAGATGAACAACAATGCTGAAGTGTAAGTCAGATAAACCCCTTCCTCCCTAACTTGATTTTTGGTCACAGTGTTTTGTCACAGAAATAAAAACTTTAACTTAAACAAGTACCAAAACAGAGATATTTTTATCTAATAGCAGACTATTATATAGCTAGTATCCAAAACATTTTTCTAAAGGAATCAATTAATTGATGAATGAATCATTCTCCATTAATCCAATTCATCCAATTTCCCAATAACTGAGTCTTTATTTGAGAAAAGATGATTATATGTATATATATATACACAAAGGCTAGCCTAGACTACTATACCCAGTAAAGCTTTCAATCAACAAGGAGAAAACAAGACATTCCATGATAAAGTCAAATTTAAACAATATCTATCCATAAAGCCAGCCCTTTGGAAGGTAATAGAAGGAAAACTCTAACCCAGGGAAGTTAACTACACTCACATAGTCACAAGCAATAGATAATCCCATGCCAAAAAAAAAAGAAGGAATGGGGACACACACACATAATACCATCACCAAGTGCAACAAAATGACAGAAATGGACAATAGTTGGTCATTGATAGCTCTCAGTATCAAAGGACTCAATTCCTTAATAAAAAGACAGAACAGATGAAAAAACAGGAGCTATCATTTGGGTTGCATGTAAGATTCACACCTAAATATCAAAGATAAGTATTACCTCCAAGCAAAGGGTTGAAAAAAGATTTTTCAAGCAAATAATATGAAGAAGAAATCGGGTACAGCCATTCTATTATCTGCGGGTCCATATTAAAGGGTATCAACAAAATAGACTTCAAACCAAAATTAATCAAAAGAGAAGAAAGACATTTCAAAAGAAGGACATTTTATATTCTTCAAAGGAAAAATTCACCAAGATGACATTTCAATTCAAAACATCTATGCCCCAAATGCAAGAACACCCACATTTGTGAAGGAACATTATTGAAGCTTACATCACACTTTGACCCTCACACATTGATAATGGGAGACTGAATACCCTACTCTCACCAACGGATAGGTCATTCAGATCAAAACTAAACAGAGAAATATTGGTGCTTAGAGATGTTGTAAGGAAACGGATCTAGCAGATATTTACTGAATATTTATCCCAAACACAAAAGAATACTTCTTCTCAGGTAAACTCTAGGAACTTTCTCTAAAATTGACTACACACTTATCACAAAACGAATCTCAACAGATATAAGAAAATTGACAGGGCATCCTTCATCCTATCAGACTACCATGGATCAATGTTAATTTCAAGAACAGAAACAACAGAAAGATTACAAATCATAGAACTGAAAAGCTCTCTACTGTATGAAAACTGAGGCAAGACTTCCTCGAATTCAATGAAAATGAATGCACAATATGCCCAAACTTACGGGATATAATGAAAGTGGTGCTAAGAAGGAAGTTCATATCACTAAGTGCCTGAAAAATGAATTTGGAGAAATCTCACACTACCAACTTAAAAACACACCTTGAAGCTATAGAACAAAAAGAAGCAATCTCTCCCAAGAGGAGTAGACAACAGGAAATGATCATGTTGAGGGCTGAAATCAATAAAAATATTTTAAAAAATCAATAAAATAGAAACAAAGAGAATGCAAAGTATCAAGGAAGCAAAGAGATGGCTCTTTCAATAAAGTAGACAAACCCTTATCAAAGTAAACAAAATGACAAGAGAACATCCAAATTAACAAAATCAGAAACAAAAAGTGGAACACAACAGTAGATAGCAAGAAGACCCAAATAATCATTAGGTAATCCTTTAAAAACCTGCACTCCACACAACTGGAAAATGTGAAAGAAATGGATAATTTTCTCAAAAGATACCCTTTACCAATGTTAATTCAAGATCAAATAAACAACTTAAATAGATCTATAATCAATAAGGAAACAGAAGCATTCATTTCAAATCTCCCAATCAAAAAAAAAAAATAAAAAAAACAGGCCCAGATGGTTTTAGTGCAGAATTCTATGAGAATTTCAAATAAGAGTGAATGATAATACTTCTCAAATAATTCTATAAAATAGAAACATAAGGAACATTGCCAAATTCATTTTATGAGGCCACCATCACCCTGCTATCCAAACAACACATATATTCAACAAAGAAAGAAAATTACAGGCCAATTTCCCTCATAAACATAGACACAAAACTACTCAACAAAATACTTTCAAACCAAATCAAGAACATATCAAACTGGTTATCCACCATGACAAAATAGGCTTCATGCCAGAGAAGAAGGGATGTTCAATATATGAAAATCTGTCAATGTAATTCACTATATAAACAAACTGAAAGAAAAAAATGACACAGGATTGTTGCAAGAAGGCCGCTTGTTTGTTTCCCGGCTGCCCAGCAGCTCAGACTTGAAATAATCACACAGAAGCCACATTATTTAAATCACTGCTTGGCCCATCAGCTCTAGCTATTTATTGGATAACTCTTATGTCTTAATTTAATCCATTTCCACTAATCTGTGTATCACCACAAAGTCGTGACCTTCCAGTTTCAGCATATCTGTCTCCAGCGGTGGCTCCATGGCTTCTCCCTGACTCTGCCCTTCTTCTTTCCCAGCATTCAGTTTAGTTTTCCCTGCCTAGCTCTGTTCCACCCTATCAGGCCAAGCCAGTTTCTTTATTCATTAGTGGTAATCACAACATACAGAGGTGAATCCCACATCATGTGATCATTTCATTACAAGCTCCAAAAGTCTTTGACAATATCTGACACCTCTTCATGAAAAAAATCAGAGATATTATGGTTACAAGGGCAAAATTAAACATAATAAAGGCAGTTTATAGCAAGTCCATAGCCAACATCAAATTAAGTGGAAAGAAACTCAAAGCAATTCCACTAAAACCAGAAACAACACAAGGCTGTCTATTCTCTCCATATCTATTCAATACAATACTTTAAGTTCTAGCTAGAGCACTAAGACAATCAAAGGAGAAAGGGGGATACAAATTATAATAGAAAAAGTCAAAATATCATTATTTTCAGATGATATCACAGTATAAATAGACTATCTCAAAAAATCTACTAGGGAATCCTGATAGCTGTTAAACACCTTCAGGGAAGTGGTTGGATACAAGATTAACCACAAAAACAAAAACTAAAACCCCAAACCAGTAGTTCTCCCATAAACAAATGAAAATGGAGTGAGAAGGAAAGTAGGAAAACAATACCCTTCACAATAGCCACAAACAATAGAAAATGTCTTGTGATAATTCCAATCAAGCATGGTAAAGGTTTGTATGAAAAATTTTAAGTTTTTGAAGTAAGAAATTGAACAGTATGTAAGAAGATGGAATGAGCTCCCATGCTCTTGGATTGATGGAATTAACACAGTAAAAATGGCCATCCTATCAAAAGCATCCTACATATTCAATACACTCGTCATAACAATTCCAACACAATTATTTACAGACCTTGAAAGGAACATTGATGTGGGATTCCCCGCTGTATGCTTTAAATATGTTTTATTACCATTGGATAATAAAGAAACTTCTTTGGGCCTATGGGAGTGCAGAATTAGGCATGGTGGGAATTCCAAGCAGAGGTAGAGGAGAAAAGAAGGCAGAGTCAGAGAGGCACTATGTATCTGACGAAGGAGATAGATGAACGAAAACTTGCCGGTAAATCATGAACCTTGTGGTCAAATACAAAATAATAAAAATGGATTAATTTAATATGTAAGAATTAGTTAATACCTTTGGTATGCTCTGAGTCTAGGGGCTTAGTGCATTCTTTTGGTCCTGGTTTCAGGGTCTGAGGACTTTTCTCTGGCTCTAGGTTTTGGAACAAACAGCCTCTTCCCCTGACTCTGGTCTCATTTTCAGGGTGTGTTTCTTTGGCTGGGTTGAGGCTTGAAGCCAAGCCATTCAGGGTCTGTGTAGGGGCTATGGATCAGGGAACTTTTGGGGTCTATATCTATCATCTATTTATCTATCTATCTATCTATCTATCTATCTATCTATCTATNNTATCTATCTATCTATCTATCTATCTATCTATCTATCTCTATCATCTGTCTATCTTTCTATCTATCTATCTAGTCATAAGACATATATATGTGTGTCTATATATACATATATATACATAAGAGGCAGAATTCTGTCCAGTACATTCCCACTCAAGTAGTATACTGCTTCTTGGCCTGCCTTACCATAACTGCCTCAGGCTTGGTTGCCTCCCTAGGGAAATTATAGCAAGAGCATTCATCTTCTTCTCATGGTTGGCTCCTGCTTGTGGGGCAAATATGATCATACAAAAGGAGTCTGGACATGCCTGGGCATGAATACGTGAGCATGCACAATATTAACCTCCCCATGAGCCAGCCTAGGTCTGCCCAGAGGTCCCAAGAGCTGCAGCTGAGTGATGAGAAGATGGCCTAGGCCAATCAGAGACTGTCACGATGATGACCTACCTGACTACGGAGCTGCTGCTCCCCTTCCCTTGGTGGCTGGAGAATATATAAGGTTTTCCCCTTTCCTAAAATAAATGGAGCTTATTGTTCTTCAACCCAATCCCCAGATATTCAACATGGTCCCAAAATTAGGGTCACAAAGGTTAAAAAGAACCTAAGAAAGCAATACAGATTGGCCCCAGAATTGGAGCCACCTCTGCCCCGACACAAAACCAGCCAATCCCAGAGCAAGGAAAACTGACCAATCACCGAGCTCCTAGGGGCTTGGACTTCCCCTTAGGCAATTCCTGGCAGTTGTGAATCACCTCAGGCCTGGAAAGCTCCCACCTACATCATAGTGGGCAGCCAATCCCAAGCCTGGAAGTCTGGAATTCCCCTCATCTCACTAGGGGCCAGCCAATCACAAGCCCAGAATTCGTCAAGCCTCTTCCCCTGTATAAACCCCCTGTATTCGCTGCTCAGGGCCTCTCCTGGGCTGTTCTTGTTGCTGCTGCTACTGTCATTATTGCTGCTGCCACCTTGAAACGGATAGAGGGACCTGAGTTAACCTGTGAATAAAGATTCTTTGTTTTTGAAAAAAAAAAAGCTAGTTAATAAGAAGCCTCGGCTAATAGACCAAGAAGTGCTTTAATTAAAATAGTTTTTTGTGTGATTATTTTGGGTCAAAATGATTTCAAGCTGTGCTACAGAGCAGTAGTAATAAAAACCACATGGTATTGGCATAAATAATGCAGGTTGACCAATGAAATGATTAGAAAAGAGACACAAAAATCCACACACTTATAAACACCTGGGTTCTTTTTTATATAAAGAAGCATAAATACACACTGGAAAAAAGAAAGAATCTTCAACAAATGGTGATGATGTAACTGGATGTCTGAATGCAGAAGGATGCAAATAGATCTACATATCACTCTGCACAAACTCAAGTCCAAGCGGATCAAGGACTTCAACATAAAACCAGACACACTGAACCTGACAGAAGAGACAGTGCCTTTAATGCGTTGACACAGGAGATGACTTCCTGATGAGAACACCAATAGTGCAGTCACTAAGACCCACAATTAACAAATGGAAGCTCATGTAATTAAAAAGCTTCTGTAAGGAAAAGGACAGCAGCATTGGGGCAAAGTGGCAGCATATGAAAAGGGAAAAGATTTTTACCAACTCTGTATGCGACAGAGGGGTGATGTCCACAATGTATAAAGAACTCAAGAAACTAGACAATAGCAAACCAAATAATCAAATTAAAAAGTGGGGTAAAGATCCAAACAGAGAATGTCAATAGAGGAATCTCAAATGACTGAAACACTGAAGAAATGTTTCACATCCTTAGTCATCAAGGAAATGCAAATCAAAACTACTCTGAGATTCCATCTTACACCTGTCAGAGTGGCTAAGATCAAAAACATAAATGACAGCTCAAGCTGGGGAGAATGTGGAGGAAGGCGAACACTCCTCCATTACTGGTGGAGTGCAAACTTGTGGGACACATATGGAAATCAATGTGGCAGTTCCTCATAAAATTGGGAATCAATCTTTCTCAAGGTCCAGCTATATGACCCTTGGGCATAGACCCAAAGAATGAGTCATCCTACCACAAGGATACTTGCTCAAATATGGTCATATGTACCCACTTGTAAGTGGATATTATCCGTTAATTAAAAGATAATTACACTACAATCCACAGCCCAGAAAGGCTAAGTAATAAGGAGGTTTCTAGGGGCATGCATTGATCTCCCGAAATCGAATAGATTTTGTGGGTAGACTAGGGGCAGGTGGGGATGGAAACAGGAGGGATCAGGTAGGGGAGGGAGGGACAAAGGCAGAGAGCACAGGGAGAGGCTACTGGAATTTGGGTGTGTTTGTAGGGCGATGAGGAGACTTAGTGCCGTGGAAATTCCCTGGACATAGGAGGGTGACCCTAGCAAGGATTCCCAGTAATGAATGTGGAGCCTGAACTGACTGGCTTCTGTAACCAGGCAAGGTTGCCAGTGGTAGGACTGGGACCCAAACCCAGATCGGAAACCTTAGACCTGCAACCTATTCTGCCTGCAAGATGTGCTGAGGCAATGTGACTCAGAGCTTATGGGAGTGGCCAACCAATAACGCTTCTCATTTAAGGCCCACACAAGGCGAGGGGGCNAAGGCGAGGGGGCCCATGGCTGACACCGCCTGGGTAGCCAGGAGCTGGTGGCAAGAAAAAAAAGATGGATGAAATAATTCCTAACGATATCATTGTATGCACAGACTGGAGCCTAGCCCAAATGCCATCAGGGGGAACCCGGCAGCCAGACGGGGAGGAAGGTTTGTAGGTACAAGAGAGGTTGAGGACATTGTTTGGTTTTGGAATGCCTGCTCACCCCGATACAAGCTAGAAAACTCCATCTGGCCTTCTTCCCCGAGTCTCCCTTTCCTTTGAAAACTCTGAACAAAAAGAATTGCACCAAAAGCCCAGTTCCTCCTTTCTGGCAGCCAATACGGTTCTGCCTTTCTGACATGATCCCCTCACCCAAATGAGCACCCAGGGGCTTAGCTTGTGATCATATATGGGAATCCTGGTTGGTTTGCTATCACCCCTCATCTAAGGTCTATAAACCCTCCCTGCCTTTGCGCAGGCACAATACTTCTCTGGCCCTGTTCTTTGAGACCCGTGAGCCCACCTGGGAGCAACAACCCCAATAAACTTGAATTTATCTGCTTTTAATCTGGTCTGACCTGACCTTTTGCATAGGCAGAAACATTTCAGAAACCAGAAGAATGTGGCCCACAGAATTAACTATGCAGGACCCATTGGGGGCTCACGGAGACTGAAGCAGCAAGCATGGCGGCCTGCAGAGTTGTTTAGGTTGGGGTTTTTGTGGGACCCCTAACACTGTGAGCAGAGGTGTCTTTGTCTCTTTTGCCTGCTCTTGGGACCCTGTTCTTCCTACTGAGTCGCCTCACCCTGCTCAGACGTGCAGTTTTGTGTTTAGTCTTAGTATAACTTGTTATGCCGCGTTCAATTGATATCCCTGGAAGGCCCACTCTATTCTGAAGGGAAACATGGAAGCAGTGGGTCTGGGAATCTGGGGGAAAGGGAAGGTGGGAGGGGGTGACTGGTGGGAAGTGAGTGGGGAGGCTGTAGCTGGAATGTATTTATTGACAGAAAAATAAAAATAAAAATTTCTTGCAAATAGAAATGTATATAAACACACATTTGCTGTGAACAGACAAATGTAACATAAATTTAGTGTATTCTAATTTTCCCATTTCTTTCCCAAATACCCAAAACCCAGCTTTATTTTTCTATGACCACATGGGAAACTTTACTGTGCAATTGCATTTGTGACTATTTGATCCCAGAGTTTCCAAAGTGTCATCTGAAATGTAATTTTGTCAGTCATCTTGTTTAAATCACACTGAACATTTAAATATTTAAAATATGGCTTTTTAAAGAACACTATCCATCTTATTTAAAATATTAAGCCTATATTTACTTTAAAAGCAAAACTTTCTCCTAAGACAAATGCTAATATTAGGAAGCCATTACAATTAGGATGGAAAATAAGTATTCAGAGAAAACAAGACACCTACTTGTGGGCAACTGGTTGAAGAAATGAGGATGAGACAAGGGCAATCTTGGATGGAGATGCCTCTATTTTCTACGTAATGAATAAAATGACTATAAATTTATAGAATTTTTTATATTGGTAGCAGTATTATTTTAACTATGATAATATAATTAAATTTGACCCAGTTTTAAATCAATGAAGGAAAAGTTACATTTTTTTTGTAATAACAAGGGATGCTGAATTCTTTGTCTCTGGTGGAACAATTATGGGTATTAAGAGGATATAACAGTTTGCATGGGAGAAAGTCAAAATAATCATAAAACCTTTATAGAGCCTACTGCTTGCTTACTTACACTCTACCCCCTATTATATATAGCAATGACTCTCTTAAGAGCTGTAATATGTGTAGAACTAGAAGACTAGTCTCTAATTCTTTGGCATATTTTCATTCCAACAATTTATTGGTTGTACATACAGTGTTTTCAATCCTGATTATTCTTTTAGCAAAGTAGCTGATAGTAGTTCTAAATTGCTTTCATGGAAGATGAGACAGATATCTCAATGTCATTAACAACTTTAAATGTGTATGATGTATTTCACATCAATTTTATGATGACAAAAGTCATGCTGTGATGCACACGTACACACACGCACACACACACACACACACTCACAAACATGTATGGGTTTATTGAATTTTCTGGGGGCAAAATAACCAAAGGAGCCAGCAACACAGCTTGGTGCAAAATTACTGAAGTATCTGAAAATGGAAAAAAAAATTAGAGCATACTCTGAGGTCAAAGATAGAAAAGCCATGAGAGGACATTTGATACAAATTATAGACCCCAAGAATCCAAAGATCCTGGAGTCTAGAGGGAAGTCTCCACTTCTGCTTTGCCATCCCATTGGGAACTTCAGCCAACTCTGTGGCATCCATTATCTACAATAATCTCTGGAAACACACACCTGGAGCCAGTAGTTTACCAGTTCTTCCAGAATCTTCCAGGCCAGTCAAATTAAACATCAGTTTCCATTGTCCATTTTAAAATTAGATTTTTTTTGAGATTGGATGCTAAGAAACTATAGTTTTGACATTAGATATTTATTGTCAAGTACATGTTTCATGGCTATCATCTTTCAGTTTTATTTTTATATTTTTTGGTCCAATAAAGTGAATTATATATTTTAGTACTTTGTCAAAACATGCTGCATACACTCTCAAGAAAAACAAGTCTGTTTTGACTGGGTACCTGCTTACTATACCATTTCAAAGCTTGTCATTTCTCTTATGCTAACTCTTCCTGATGCTGTGTTTTCTGCTTTTAGGACAATGCCCTGGAATTTAGTCAGTATCAAGATATTCGCATGCTCGGACATATTACTGTAAATTCTCCCCACGCTCTCATGGCAAAGCACTTACATTTTTATATGATCGTTTGTATCCAGGATTTCTGTTATTCATTGAGAGTTGGTAAAGTACACTAATGCCATTTTATAAAAGGTGTGAATTTATTTATTGATTGACAGCCTCTTTTCTATCACACGCTATATTCTCACATGTGTGGAGTGACTACTAAAATAATTTTTTCTGTTGCTTTCTCTATTTAGGCATAATCATATTGTTTCATTCTGAGTTTTGTGGAATTATGAAGTATTTAAATTCTGAGTAGAGACATATTTTCTTTTTTAGTGGTTCCTTTCATGCTGCGAGGTAACCCTTCTATATGCTGTGAATATATGTTGCTCTCATTGGTTGATGATCAAAGCTGCTTTGGTCTATAGCAGGGTAAAATATAGCTAGGCAGGAAAACCAAACTGAATACAGGAGGGAAAAAGGGTGGAGTAGAAAGAAATGCAAACCAATCACCCAAGAAGCAGATCAGTAAAAGCCATGGCCACGTGGCAATACTTAGATTAATAGAAACAGCTTAATTTAAATGTAAGACCTAGTTAATAATAAGCCTGAGCTATAGGCCAAACAGTTTGTAATTAAAGTCTGAGTGATGATTTAAAAGCAACAAGATGGGGTTGGGCAGAGAAACCTCTGTTTGCACCTACACAGTTTACTGTCAAATATGGCTCATGTACAACAATTTTTTTTTATTTTTATTTCTTTATTTTCAAAACAAACGTTCAATTTATTTCATGATATTTGCATATGAATCTTCTTTTAGTTTTGGTCTGAGTTGTGCTAGAGCCAAGATATAATTTAAAGAGTCTCTGTATTTCCAATGATTCCCCTTTTCCATGCACAAAGGAATGTGTATCTCTAAAATCGTTTAAGTATAGGAAAATAAAATTCAGTAAGGTCATTTCCTCTACAGTAGAACACCATATTTGCTGTGTCCTTGTTATAGGATTTTTAATAGAAAATGTATAGCTTTTAAATTTCCTGTATTCTAGTTGGCAATCTAATAACATAATTTTATTTAATAGTTTTATGAAAATAAATTATTTAAAAGTTTTTGCATTTTTTCCCAACAGTTCTGCCTTTCTGCTACTCTGCATTTTCTGGTTTTCTATTGGTTAACATTTTCGGCACTCCCAGACACTTATCAAGTAGATTTGTCTCACATCCCTAACTTCCTTTTGGCCTTACTAAAAGTGTTTGCATAATTGTGTCTGCTGGTACCAGACAGAAACTTTAAAACATTTTAAAATATATTCTTTCAATGTAGTCTTATTAAGAGGTTTTATATGACTATTGAGTTTATTAAATATATCTCATGAAAAATATAAGCATAAATTTGTATTTTTCATCTCTAATCTGTGATAGAATGCGAGTTTCTCTATCACATCTTCACTTGAAGTGGTCCTAGACAAATGTATCATTTCCCCATCTTACTTTTTTGCCATAGTGCATGCTACCATTCGACATACTGTAAATTTTAGCTAGGTCATTTAATCATTGACTTTCTATAACAGAGTAGAAGTCCCATAAAGTTAAGGTGGTTGTACCTTGCTTCATACTCCATTACTGTAAACCGAGGCCACAACCATGGCTCGGGAGCCATGAACCCTGGAGGAGAGCTCTCTAGTGTCACTTTCCTAAACATGTATAGTTTCTAACTATATTTTAAATAGTTCCCTTTATACCCAAAGATAAGAGTAGATAGATGAAAGCCTCAACGAGTCAAAATACAGAGTACTGAGGGCTCATGTATAAAAGGTGGGGAGCGGAAGAACCAGAGACCCGGAGATCTGCCATCAGTTAGAGGGAACAAGAACGAAACATCTTGAGTGAGGTAACCCAGAAAGACAAACATGGTATGTACACACTCATAGGTGAAGATTAGATGGAAAGCAAAGGATAACCAGGCTACAGTTCACACCCCAGAGAAGCTAGGTAACAAGAAGTACACTAGATATCCACACAAGGAGGGGAAATGGTTAAGATCTCCTGGGTAAACTGGGAGTGGGGCAGAAGAGGAGGAATAGGGAATGGGAATATAAGAGAGCAAGAAGGCTGAGTTGGAGGAAGGATGGAAAGGAGAGCAATGAAAGAGATTTCGTGATAAAGGGAGCCACTGCGGAGGTAGGAAGAGACCTGATATGAATTAATGAATGAAATTTGTGCCTGGGCAGCCCTGAAGCATGCATGGGCAGCCCACATTGGCGGTTTTGTTGAACTTGTCCGTATTGGGTTTCACGGTCTAAGTTGATGAGGACGACTGATCAGGTCTCTTCCTCAAGAGGGCGCCAGACCTCATTACAGACGGTTTTGAGCCACTATGTGGTTGCTGGGGATTGAACTCAGGACCTTTGGAAGAGCAGGCAGTGATCTTAACTGCTGAACCATCCCCTTTGGTGCTAAGGAAATTCTCAGGATCCACTAGGTAGACATTCGCTAAGACTCCTAGCAATAGTGGGGAGGGTGCCTGAATGGGCATTTCCCTATAAACAGATTAGTGACTACCCTAATTGTCATCATAGAACTTCATCCAGGAAGAGATGAAAGTAGATGCAGTGACCTGTAGGATTGGGCTGAGCCCCTGAAGTTCAGTTTAAGAGAAGGAGGAGGAATCACATGAGCAAAGGGAAGGGGGAGTGAAGATGATGCTGGGGAAGACCACAGAGGCAGCTGCCCAGAGCTAGTGGGAGTACAGACTCTGGACTGACAGCTGGGGAACCTGCCTGGGACTGAGCTAGACCCTCTGACTGTGGGTGACAGATAGGTGTAGCAGAAGAGACTACTTGTTTCCCAGCCGCCCGGCTAGTTTACACCCGAAGAATTCATACAGAAACCATATTATTTAAATCACTGCTTGGCCCACTAGCTCTAGCTTCTTATTGGCTAACTCTTACATATGAATTTAACCCATCTCCATTAATCTGTGTATCGCCACACGGCAGCGGCTTACAGGATCAAGTTTCGGCATGTCTGACTCTGGTGGCTCCATACTGTCTCCTGGCTCGGCCTTCCTTCTCCCGGCATTCAGTCCAGCTTTTCCCGCCTACCTAAGTTCTGCCCTATCAACAGGCCATGGCAGTTTCTTTATTCATTAACCAATAAAAGCAACACATGGACAGAAGGACCTCCTACAGTTATATGGCTTGATCTGTTGTGGGATGGGGAGCTGGCAGTGGGACCAGGACTTATCCTGGGTATAAGAACTGGCATCTTTTGCTGCCCATTCCTTATGGTGGGATACCTTGCTTAGCCTTGATACAGGGGGCAGGGGCTTGGTCCTGCCTCTACTTGGCATGCCAGATTTTGTTGACTCCCCAAGGGAGACCTTATCTTATCTGAGGAGTGGATGGGGGGTGGGAAGAGTGGGAAAGGTAGGGGATAGGAGAAGAGGAAGAGGGGGAACAGAGATTGACATGTAAAATGAAAAAATATACATAAAAGAAGAGCCAGAGAACTAGGAGATCTGATGCAAGTTAGTGTTATTTATGTTTGACAGGAAGGCATCATATATACACACACACATACACATATATGTGTGGGTGTATATACATGCATACATATACACATATACACACATGCATATATATATATATACTCTGCAGGCATACTATGTAAAGCATTATTTATAAATAATATATAATGTTACATATGTAAATAATTACACAAACATATATATATACATATATATATAAATCAGCTAAAACTTAACCTTCTGCTATTACCCTTGTAGGAAGGTTTCAATTAAGCCTTTCTCAGCTTGGACTTCTCCACTTCTAACCCTTGATACTTCAGGAAGAACATTTAATTGATATTATTGACATCACCTGAAAGCTTATTAAAGCAGTAAGATTTCAGGCCCCATTCTACATCCGCTAAATCAGGAATCTCCACTTTATACAAGAGCTCCATGAGATGATATGCATATTACCATGAGAAGTAAGAGTCTTGATGACAGTTCAAATCACATCCACTTACCATTCATCTACCTGCCAACTGTATCCTGTACTAAGTATCTGTACATTTATACCATTATGAAGCATATTTTATATTATATTTTAATTGGATATATATATTATGCAAGAGATTATTGATTTTAAAATTATTTTAACGTTCTGAGTTCATTGATCTCATGGAATTTACTTGAATACAACCATTTTTCCTGCAAAATCATATAATTTATGCACAAAGAAATTGTTCTGTCTTCTGTTCTAAATTGTTTGCTGTATGCATGCATGTGTGTTGACTATACTGTCCCCCTGCGGTTTATACAGCAAACTTCTTAAGTCTAACTAGATACTTAGATGATCTTGAAGGAATGATTCCTGTCTGAACTTTGAATGTTCACAACAAAGATAAACTCAATAAATATCAATTGATTAAGTGAATTCTCTCTGTTGGTGCAGATATTCGTTTACACTGTGTGAAAGTGTTGTCATTGTGAAAAAGTGGTTAGTAGCTAGTCAGGAAGAGGTTTGGCAGGACTTCTAGAAACAGAAAAGTCTTGGGAAAGAAGAAAGGCAGACTCTCCAACCTGATGCAGAGAAAGCAGGAGGAGAGGTGAAAGCCACAGTCATGTAGATTAACAGAAATGGGTGAAGTTAGAAGAGCTAGGGTGATAAGCCTGAGCTATAGCAGAGCTCTCCTAATTAGTACCAAGTCTCTGTGTCAGTATTTGGGAGCTGGTGGTACAGCAAAGCCTACTCTTCTGTCTCTCCCTCCCTCCCTCCCTCCCTCTCTCTCTCTGTCTGTCAGAGAAATGACAGAGATGATAGAGACAGTGAGAGATCCACCATTGCAGAATTTCCAGCCCTTAGTGAAGCAATCACTGTTTCAGATGAGTTAATACCAATGCACTGTGATAATAAGTCTGTCCTGAGCTTCATAACAGGTATGTCTACAACATCCCTGAATTCCTTGAGCCAGAGCTTTCCTTGTAGTGGTGAATAAATTTTTGCTATGGGACAGAAAGCAGTAAGTCTGACCAATGTTTGAAGGTAGACAACGCAGTGTAACACAGTCAAACCTTTAGACAATTCTACAATGCCAGTCATTTGTAGTATTAATTACAATAGCTATGTGGCTCCAGGAGGGGACATAGCCATTGCTCCTGATGAAACAGCATTCCCTTCTCCGTGGTTGCATCCCTCACTGCCAATGCCACCCTTAGCATCCCTCAGATCCAGCAGCAGAAGCTGCTATATCTACTCACCATTATTATGTTCCAGCCACAGGCACTGTTTCTACAGTGTCCCATCTAATCTTCATCACAGTGCTGCCAATGAGTCTTATTATCTATTCAGTGAGAAATTAAAATAAATTTGCTGCGCATTCCCTGCCCAGCAAGTGTGGGATTATATGTATCAGTTTTCCCAAACCTATACCATTCATTGCATTGTCAAAGTCTATTAATCGATGGTCTCCATAAATCTCATTTATTTCAAAGTTGGACAAAGAGGTACAGTCTTAGTTCCTTAGCTGTTATGACGTGTCCTGTCTTTCTTTTAGAAGGCTATAAAAATGTGTTACACTTGGTCTCCTGCTGCTGATAGTATCTCCATCTGCTTCGCAATAAATCAGGTGTGTAGTGTTCCTTGCTTATGGTCAAGCATGCCACCAGATTCCATAATATGTACCGGAGCAGAATGAAACAAATATTGAACTACATAGCAACGTTGTCTCATATTTTATTAAGGCTCACAATTCAAAGTCTTCAGGACATAAACAAGTCTCAACAGGGACAGCATCAATGACGCGCAGATAAGACATCTTTAAGGCCTGGTACTAAATACCCACAGAGCACTGGTGCTTTCTGTGAACACTGAGGCTCAGCCTTTTTTACCCAGTGGCTTCAATTAACAACAACATTCAGAAATGGCCTGAAACCACTAATTGTAACTTTTTTATTAAAGCTCCACTTTATTAATTTTAATCTTTGGTTAATTGCATTAAAATTTCCATTCATTTATTTTCCCTGAGATTATTATGTCTGTGCGTTGTCAGATAATTGGAGAATGTTTGTAACACTGATCTAGGAGTACCTGTCACCATTCTATATGGAACAGGACGAACAGTGGCACCACCTCTGAGCAGAGGTGTCATTGTAAAACACCACCCAAGAGATCATGGCAGGATATTGAAGACTATGAATTTCCATAGATACTCAGTCTCAGAAAGGTATTTAAATGTTCTGATAAAAATATCTTGAAATAATTAATATTTTATTTGAATTTGTGGGTTACAGTTTTAAATAGGGTGGGGCAATGCAACATGGGATAAGATGAGAAGAAAAGTATCCCAAGGGTATGTGCCAGCCCTCTTGTGCTGACCTATAGTGAATCCTCGTGAGTACAAAATGTTGGTGATCCCAGAGTGTGGTAGTTCAGCAAGATTAAAAGTGTGCATAGGTAACTTGCTATCACTATTCCAGAGTGAGGAAGGACGTGCAAGGACGAGACAGCTCTCACTTTCTATCTGAACCAAGTGTGCTTTAAAAGAAGAAAGAATACAGTGGCATCCAAAGGAAATGGATGGCCAGGGAACATTCTCACAGGCTTTGTCAGTCAAGCAACCTCCCTTAAGAAACTAGCCAGTCACTGAAGCTGAAAATGACATTGTAAAGGGAAAGGGAAAAGACTCATTTCTGCCTTTTGCCGGCAGCTTTTGCTTCTTCCAGATCCACCAGGCCCTCACCGTCCATAGTTCCAGCCCTCCCGCTACTTCTGGAGACTTTCTTTCACCGCTTGCCTGGAAAGCGATTTTTGACTGACTCACCAATTAAGAGAGGTTGGTGTTAATGTCAGATCTGACTAGTCCTGAAATAAGAAATCAGTGCAATGAGACCATAAGGACTGTAAGCTGAAAGAAAGTAGGCTAAAGTAATTTTTCAGAAAAGACAGATGTTTAATCACTCACTTACCAGCAAGTGTAGAATTGGACATTGTGGTCAGAAAAAAAAAAATCACGTCAGTGACTGCGCCAAGGTTACCCCTGCTCTAAGGTGTAAGTTATTGAGTCAACTGAACTACACGCGACACTTGCTAACGGAACTAGCTTCAGCCATGGCCTTCTTCGCCTTCTGTGAAGTTGAGACTACAGCCTGAACTACAATTTCAGAAGGAGGATTGCCAGGTCTCTACAGGCTGAGAGGCCAGAGTATCTCATCTCAGACTAAGTCATTTATACACGGACTTCACCTCTTGCAGTTCTGAAGGCAGGGAAGCTCACAATTAAGGGGCCAGCAGCTAGATATCACTGTCATGTCTGCCCCAGGAATGAAGAGCTAGAGAGATAGACTTGTTCCTTTGGGGTCCTTTATAAGGGCCCTCATCCCATTCACAAGAGTTATATTGCTGAGACAAACACTGACAGAAGCTGCTTAAGTGGAGAAATGCTTACTTTGGCTCATGGTTTTAGCGTGTCATGGTGAGGACAATGTGGCAGAGCACAGAAACTGACCCTAGAGGCTAAAAAGCAAGAGGCAAGCAGTGCTGCATTCAATTCAGTCAGCTTCTTCCTTCTCTTTGGGTCCTACCAGGGCCTCTTCCTGTGGGATTAGACCATGAATATTCACGGGAGATCTTCCCACCATGGTTAATCTCGAAAACCAATTCTCATAGGTTCAGCCATGAGTGCTTTTTATTCTGGTCAAGTTGTCCATCAGGAATAATCAATTCAAGAACTCTACGTTCAACTTTACAATCACATGACAGTATTGTTCCACCGAGGATAATGATCTGACGTCAATTTTGGAGGCGTGCAAGCATGCAAACCATTACTAGTGTAAAGATCATGAATGACATGCTGGTATGACTCTGTCTGAACTTACACAAACGTCTCTCTCCTGTCCTTTTTGGTGATGCATGCGATGTAGGGACTTTTGCATACAACAGGAAGTGATTGCAAAGGATGTACTTTCCAATAATCATATTTGTTGCATCACATGGCTCATTTGCTAGCTTTCACAGTAGTATGAAGGGACACCTAAGTCTTTGTGATGCCACCAATGAAATGACATAGAGATGCAGATTAAAATATTTTAATGACATTTGTTGTTTTCTTACTGTCTCATGACTATTTCATCTCACATGAAGAAGAACATGTAACATACTAAGTTTTCAGAACTTTACTGGGACATAGTAAGGAGCTGAAAGGTAGCTGGTGAGCCTATTACCTCTACAATTCAGTCCCTTAAAATTTCAAATTAGGTATCCAGAAAATATAACACTATTAATAAAATTTAATATTATTTAATAAATTATCAAACTTAATGAAATCTTTCATTTCAAGTGTAGCAGATATAGGGGCTAGATGTTTGCCAATTCCTAAAAACTTCTAAGAATGGGTAATGATCTAGCAACAGGAATAATATTAAGATAGTAGCTGCACTTGGTCTGGGGCAGGGAATTTTGAATTTTGAAAAATGTCTGATCATATACGTCCTTTAAAATTTTTTAAAAAGCTTCATTATTTTTTACAATGGCTCTGTAAGCCATTCTCTTTAGCAGCTCCAGTTTTTAGTGAAGACACAAATGCAGACAGAAAATGCACTTTTTCTTAGTCACATGATACACAGACGACCTAAGTTTCATATCTAGAGACTGATCCATGCTTATGATGCCTACACAAAAGGCCCCATTCCTGCTGTTCAATGAACTATATAAAAGAAAATATGTAAAAGGGAATTTTACATGTAAATTACATGCATGTAGGACAAAGGCATAGTATAATACGGTTTAGAGGGTAAAATATCCACAAGCATCCGTGTCTAGGAAGCTTTTGAAAAGGATTTGCGCAAATAAATAGACAGCCAGGCAGAAGCAGATATATTTGGAACTCTAACGACAGAAGGATGAGAAAGGAACACACTCAAAGATTCTGGACCCCTTCCCAGATATGCTGGGAGACAGGCAGTCTCTTTTTCCAGGGTGTGTGAGTTGTTTTCAGGAAGCTTTACAGCTGGGTAACCCAGTTTTCTACAATTGGAACGAAAACACAACTGATTCTGAGATCCCAGAATCATGACGTGATGCTTTTAATCTACTCCAGAGAGCAGAATCCCTGGTCTGTGGTTACAAGCTGCAAGGTTACTAAGCATACTCCAGTGATGTCCTGGAACAGCAGGCATATCCTTGATCCTGAGTCAGATGACTGGGTTCTAGTTTGGGCTTCTCACCAATATAATAATGCCTAAACTTTTATACTGAATGACTTTCATGTTCAAATTCATTTGTAAAATCTTTTTGGGGGAGATATTTTTTGATTTTATGTCATAATTTATTAAAGTTCTTTTCCCATGAAACTATATTATGAAATATTGTTCTATTTCGCACAAATTAATGTAGTGTGAGAAGTGCCCTGTCCATTTTTTCATTTTTTCAAGATTT